>QXCR01000148.1:0-69917 GCA_004380135.1 Stemphylium vesicarium | reverse complement strand
ATTAAGGATGACAGGAGCCGTTTTGTCAATGCCATGAGATTTCTGAGACGACACAATGCCGACAGTGAGGTGGCTCGGCTCGAGGACGTGTTTTCGAAAGATTTCGGCGCTGCATTATGCATACTATTCTGGCTACATGCTCCCAATATCAGCACCACATGCGCGTCTGGTGTGTCCCCTGAGAATTTGGAAATCAATTACTCGCAATGGTGGCAAACAGTGCTTAAACTCAGCCAATTGATGCGTCCGGCGCAGATGTACCAGAAGCTGACGCATGTCTCCATCGGCGATTTCTGGATCGAAATCGGATCTGTCGCGAATGTCTTGCAATTGCCGGCTCATAGGCCTCTGGAGATCCTCGGCCTTTTCGAGACTTAATCCTCTTCATGGTACTGGACAGCAGATGCATTCCCGGAGCACACCTCAAATGTTCAGTCAGTCAGGCTTGCTGGATATTATCTGGATCCATATTTGCTGAAGCTATTGATCAAGTGTTTCAAAGCTCTCTGTCATTTTGAATACAGTCAAAATTTCAACAACGCCGATGCGTGGGACGTGAACGATGAGGAAGAGCCCCTGGACTTTCGCATCGTTGGCTAGGCATTGCACAAACACCGCAACTCGCTTCGCACGCTGGCAATCTGCAATACCGGCGTTACAGAGTCGTGGGCCTTTCCGAGCGGTATACCCATGTCACTGCTCGGGTTTCAGAAACTGAAGAAAGTCAATCTCGATACCAGCGTGTTATTCACGCGATCTTCCCACAAAACGCTTCAGGATGTGCTTCCGACATGCATTACTTCTTTTCTGCTGCACACTATTCCGGGCTTGGATTTCAAGCACGTCTCCGCCCAGGTGGCAATGCTGAAAGAGAGATCAGTATTCCTGGAGATCGAGCACATCGGCTTCCAGGCCTGTTCGGGCACCTGGTACATACTTGAGTACAGAGATGGGGGATTGCAGCATGATGAATTCCGCACAGAGAATCTCCCGACAACGGATTCCTGGTGGGAGGAATACCAGTATTAAAGGAACGGATTGCTAGGCACGATGCAGCGCTGGCATGAAGAGGGGTATACGGCGTAAGGTCTTAGGTAAATCTCTACAGTCGATGGTCCACCTGAATATGACGGACAGTATGGTGTGATATACGGGAAGGTCGATCATGGGCGCACATTCAAGAAAAGTTCAGAATTGTCTTTCGCGAGCTCACGAAGCAGGCGGGATTGGAAAGGTTCTCATGCATCGACGGCAATCAGAGCGTCAAGCCTATGAAGGCACCTAACAGAATGTACAGTAATGCGATCGTCAAGAGAAAAAAATGGCTTCAAGAATCTCTGTTTAGGGGAATTATCCAGATTGACCACGTGTATTCTCCCAGCTGCAATATCACCTTTGAATGTGAAGTCCAAAGCTCCTTTTGAACAACTTCCCCTTCACTAGATAACCCTCGCGACGACCAAAAGATGTGGTTCTCATCGGCACAATACTAATGCTCGACAAATACATAGGAAAGTTTGCAGATCGTTATTCATCATCGTCTAAACCATCAAGTCGTTGTCAACATAGGAAAATTACCCAAAGAAAACAGAGGAGACAGCCAAACCCATGGGCATGCGCCTCGCACTCTTAGACACTCACCCACTCAAACCCAAAGAAAACACAAAAGAAAGCCAAACTCTACGCCCAGCACCGCCTTCAACTCCAACGCCAGCACCCTCTCCATCCTCCTACTTACTCCTACTCCGCCATCCCTCCATCAAACCTCTCTAAAATCTTCTCAACAAGCCTCTCAATACTAGCCCCCTGCAGCACATCAAACACACTAACCGCCACCTTAACCTCCCTCGCGATCCAATTCTTCACTTCAACCGCAACCAGAGAATCAGTCCCATACGCCGTGAGCGCGCGACTCGTATCGAATTCCTCAGGCTGCATCATCAAGCTGCGTGACAACTTCTTTAGGAGGGCGGCTAGGAGGATTGATTTCCTGTCATCTTCCGAAGACGAGTGGGCGGAAAGTTGGGCTGAGAGGGAGAGGGATGATGAAGTGGTAGCGGTGTCGGCTACAGAGGAGGAGGGGGAGGAGGAGGTGGTGCGTAAGTGCGGACGCAGATACTCGAGATGACTGAGGACAGGATCTCTCGCGAAGAAGGGCAGTTCACCCTGCCCCACAGCCGAAACATCGATATCTGAATCCAGGCCCGTGACGAGATGTCCCATCAGCGGGTTCCGGACGCCGAGTTCAATCAACGCCAACATCTCCGCCTCGCTGATTTGCGTAAAATCCTGCACCTGCACCTTGCTCCCAGAGACCTTTTTCTTTTCGACAACGTAGCCCACGCCGCCAACGATACCGAGATCGATCGCCGTGGCCGGTAGCCCGAGGTGAGTGCGGTACTGCGCGAGTGCGACCTGGTACGCACAGCCCGCAGCGTAGTTTGATTGCCCTGGGTTTCCGATAAACGAGTGTAGCGAAGAGAGCAGGACGAAAAAGCCCAACGGCTGGGTTATCGTAACATCGTGCAGATTCTTGGACCCGTGGACTTTAGCCTCGATAGTACGGTTCCACTGCTCCTGTGTCATATTCGCGAACAGCGCGTCGTTGAGCGTCATGGCACCTTGAATTACGCCTTTGATCGCGGGGAAGGACTGGAGAGTTGTGCTGAGGGCGTTGGAGAGGGCGATGGCGTCTGAGATGTCCGTTTTTAGGATGGCGAGATGGATCCCGCTGGTTTGGAGGGAGGAGACGAATGTTTGCGCGGAGGCGGAGACGGCGCCGCTGCGGGAGATGAAGATTAGGTGCCGCGCGCCGTGGGTGACGAGCCATTGGGTGATGCTGCGGCCTAGGCCACCGAGACCGCCGGCGAGGAGGTAGGATGCGTGCGGGTCGAAGGAGATTGGTGGTGCTGGCTTTTGCGCGACCTGGAAAATGTTAGTGGGTGGAATTCATGTGTGCTTCATGATGAGATCAACTTACGAGGACGCGATCGTTCGCTTGCGGAACTATGGCTATCTGACCGTTGTGACTCGCATCTTGCAGCATCTTGACAGCGTCGTCTAGTTTGGACCATGGCATTCGCTCGACGCCAGGGTGCTGCAATGACTCTCCTGCCACCGCAAAACTCATGCCTTCTTGGAACACTCTGCTGGCGAGCTTCGGCTTCTGCCTGTACAACAGTGTCATATCTACAGATGTAAAAGACACGTTCCGCTCGAACGGCGCCATTTCCAAGCGATCAGCAGATCGGACGTTCAGATCAACGAAGCGGCCAAACGGCGCAACGCAACTGAATGTCGCCTGGAGAGCCTCGCCCGTCATCGTATTCAGGACGACGTCGACGCCACGGCCGTTTGTCGCTCGCCTCAGAGCCGCGATGAACTTGAGGTCGTGACTGGGAAAGATGCAGTTATCCGCTATACCATACGAGCTGACTAGAAGTGCCCTCTCATCTTCAGACTTGACGGTAGCAAAGATGCGTGCACCTGTGCTTGACGCAATCTGGATCGCTGCTCGACCAACAGCATCTGCCGCTTCGTGTATGAGAACACCGTCGCCGTACTCGAGATGCGCGACCAGAATGAGGGCATAGTGTGCGGTCGAGTAGGCCAGGGGTAATGTAGCCGCAGTGTCAAAGGCCATGTGATCGGGAAGTTTGTGCGCGAATGCTGCTGGGATGCGGGCTCGTGTGGCAAGTGTCCCTGGATACCATGCACTGATGCGATCGCCTGCTGCGAGGTTCTTGACGCTGGTGCCGACGTGGGTAACTATGCCAGCACACTCGTGACCAAGCTTACTGTCGGTTCGTTCGCCATTCAGCACCTCGACATCCCTGAGACTGAGGCTTGTAGCTTGGATGTCGACTTCAACCTCATTCACATGCAAGGGTAGAGACGGAACAGAGTCCTCTTCGAAAATAAACGGACGAGTTCCGTTTACATTGACAGCATTGAGCTTCAGCGGTCGATCCTCTCTTAGCACGGTCTCCAGTCGCGGTCTCAGTGCCGTAGGATCAGTGCGCGAGACCAAGAACTGATTTGACTCATCATCCACCATTGTACGCTTGATGTAAAGTACACCACCTTGCTCAATGAACTCGCTGTCTGGAAGCCCAGAACTCCGCGCAGGGCTGAGCTGCTTTTCATAAGTGCTGAAGAGTAGATCGGCGACTTGATGCGCAGGTAGAGTCTCTTTGGCATCCAAATCTACAGTGATACAAGCGAAGCCTTCGTTCTCGGCCCTTAGGGCACGAGCTAGTCCTTGGAACACCGCAAGTTCAGGACGCTCGACTTCAGAAGATGCTGCACCGCGGGTGACCCATATCAAACCTTCTGAGCTATCGGCGATGCTCTGAAGCGCCTTGAGCTCGCTCGGGCTGGGGTTTGCAAGGAGTGGCTCATCTAGCTCTACAAAGCTGATGCAGATTGAGCGGACGAGAAGTTGCGGGTCGAGTCTGGAGAGTGACACGAGCTGTGCCTGAAGACCAGCTTTCTCTAGCCTGTTCTTGAGAGCCAATGGCATATCTAGCCTACTCATCCTGAGACGAGAGTCTGGGCATACGATGACGAAGCGATGGCTCTCCGGTGGCGTCAACAGACCGTGAGACACAGTGGGCTTCGATTCCACGGCAGTAGCAATCATGAGTCTGGTGCCTTCTTCAAGCGGGTCAAGGACATCAGGGCTGCTAGATTGCAGACTGCTGAAGCCGGTAGCGTGGAGAACGTCTTCCCATTGGCTTTCAGTAAGCAGTGGGCCGCCGGTTCGCCATGCCTCAGAAGCATTCCACCAGCCCGGTAGGGTACCAAAGATGACAGAAGCAGCGAGTAGACGATTGGTCATCTCGAGGAGGATAAGCCTTCCGCCTGGTCTGAGCAGCTTGCGGACATGTGTCATGGTGCGGTACATATCCGACGTCGCGTGAAGTACGTTTGCCGCAACAATGACATCGTAGGAAGCGGGGTTGAAACTTTGCACCTCGGGGTCACTCTCAACATCCAACTTCTTGAAGTTCATAAACTGCGAAAACTCGTCGAACTTCTCTGCGGCGCGCTGGAAGAAGTAGGACGAGATATCGGTGTAGGTGTATGACTTCAATCGAGGATAGGTGTGGAGGTTTTCACAGCCCCTCAGACCCTGTAGCGTAGGGACGGTTGCTCCGCCGGTACCAGCGCCAATCTCAAGATAGTCGAGGTTGGGATACTTGTGCGAGAGCATCGATGTGAAGCGGGAAATCTGAGCGTATGTGTTTGGCATACCCACGGCAGTGGTGTAGTAATCCTCCAGGAGATTCTCGTGCGTCATGAGTGCAAGAGGTTCAACTTCTTGTCGGAAGACTGCTGGAAGGGCCTCGCCTACGCGAACGAGTAGCTTTCCATCGTATGCTGTCGGATGGTTGCGATAATGCTCTACCATCGCTTCAAGCTTTGACGCTACTTCGGGGCTATGCAGCTGCTGCCACTCCTCGGTCTGTTGAGGATGCGTTTTGGCGAGTACATCTCCTCGGAGCTCACACAGGTTTTGGTAAAACTTCCTGTGATGCGGTAACATGGCGGACGCCTCGCTCTCCTTAACCTCTCGTAGTGTTTTGTCGATAAAGTGATACGATAACAGCTCCAACTCGCGCACCGTCTTGGGGCGATCGCCCGGCCGTGGTGCCGACTGCAGTTCGCGATTCAGGTGTTGGCGGTCAATCAGCTCCACATCAGGCTCCCACACCGGCTTGTAGCAATGCTTTGGTTGCGATGGCATGCTACTTGTGCCATGACCGCTATTCAGAGCGACAAACTTGAACCCATCCATAAGTACCACTGGCCTTGAGGTGCTCGGATCTAATGCAAAAATATCGCCAATGGCTTCCCTCGCGCCATTTCGCCGGGCGTTGACTAAAACATTGAGTCGATCACCTATTTGGGCTGCGATGTCTGCCGAGACTGAAATGTCTTCGATGAAAGTCGGGACCATGGCGCCTTTGAGTTGGCTAAGCTCGGCTCCACCCAGCGCGGCCAATCCTAGCTGTAAAAAGGTATCGAGGGTAGCCGGGTGTAACAGGCGGTCATGCTCAAAGCCCTTTGGGTCTGAGGCTTTCGTATTTGTAACCTCGATGACTCCAGCAGCTTGGTTGGGCACTCTTGGATTGATGCTGATGTCTTGTAGTCCTTGAAAGGTAGGTCCGTACGTAAGACCGATAGCATCGACGCCCTGATAGAAGCACTTGGTGTCAACACTTTGTAATTCACCCGAGCGTGCAGCTGTCCAATCATCAAGGCACTCTTTAGCAAGCTCAGCGTCTGCAGTAGCTTGTTTGGATACAGATACGAGACCGCGGCAATTCTCGACCCATCCCCCATCTGGAGTGTAAGAGAAGATGCAAAACTCGTGCCAACGTTCAGCAGAGCTGCTAGCGTGGGACTGGTATCGCATTGAGAAACATGTCTCAACGCCCTCGTCAGCCTCTGGTACGACCAGCGCCCGTGAAATGCTAACTTCTCGGAGTCGATACTCAGCCGCATTTTCCACACCTCGCGGCAGAAATGTCGATGGGGAGATGACAGACATTTGGCGGCAAGCCTCCAGAGCCATGCAAAGATAACCACAGGCTGGGAAGAGTACATCGCCTTGTACCACGTGATCCTTGAGCCAAGGCTGCTCGCGCAGTCGCATGAAGTTACGGAACCGGGGCTCCATGGGGTTCCAGTCGCTGACTGGTGCACCAAGTATGTCAGTCCGGGCGAAACGACGGAATCGGTAATCGCGGCTCAGTCGCGACTCGCACCAATAACGACGAGTATGGTTCCAGGGGTACTGTGGGAGATCGGTCAGGACAGAGAGGGACTGTTTGGGCTCGTTGGGAAAATTGACTGCCCGTAGATCAACCGGATGGCCGAGAGAAACCAGTTGGCCTGCAGCCTCCAAAGCTGTGACGTCTGCGGACTTGTTGCGCACAAGTAATGAGAGATACTTGATCCGCGACTTCTCTCCGAAAGCAGACTCCAATATCTCCTTAACGGGGACCTTGAACAAGGCATGTGGTCCCACTTCCAGTAGGATGTCTACACCATGCCCACTGTCCTTGGCATCAGACGTGCACAGCCTCTCCAGGGCGCCAGAGAATCGAACACTCTTAACAAGGTTCGACACCCAGTATTCAGCACCGAGGCGGTCGTTTTCCACGATATCTTCTGTGACGGAAGAGAACATGGTGACACGACTGTTAGGCTTGAGGACTATGACCTTCGCCCCTTTCAGTCGAGCAAGGTACTCTTGCGCAATAGTCTGCATGTGATGGGAGTGGTAGGCAGTATCCACTTGAAGCCGTCTTGCAAATATACCCTTCGCTTCCAGGGCTTTCTGGAGGCCTTGGATACCGGCAGCGTCACCGGAGATGGTAACGCTCCGAGAGCTGTTGACACAAGCGACCACGACCTTCCCAGCAATAACTCCGAACTTTTTGATCTCGAGATTGGCGTCGTCTTCGGATAAACCAACCGCCATCATGCCCCCCTCGTATCCCATAGCCTTCACCTTTGGTGATAGCGAGCCTCGGAAGAAAGCTACACTCATCGCTGACTGAAGGCTCAGTGCACCGGTAGCATATGCTGCGGCGATCTCGCCACTGGAATGGCCAACCACGCTTTGAGGTAGGATGTTCCAGGCTGCTAGCAGGTCCACCAGTGCGACCTGAAGAGCAGTGCAAAGGGGCTGACTGAACGCCGCCTCATTGACTCTTGACGTGGCATTGTCTTTGGCCAGCTCTTCCATCAGTGACCATTCTGCGCCCAAGCTCGAAACAACAGCGTCACACTTTTGCAAAGCTTTGCGAAAGACAGGGTAATGGAGCAACTCCCTACCCATCGCCCACCATTGAGCCCCCTGGCCAGTGAAGATGAAACCTACTCTGGGTGATGTGGCGGCATTACCAGATGTGGCGCGTATGTTCTGCAGCTTGCCCTCAAGGTCATGCTTGTCCGCAGCAACGACTGCAGAGGTATAAGGGAAGCGTGTGCGACGTTCACTCAGTGTGTAGGCGAGGTTATCCAATAATTCCTCTTCGTTGATAATAGTCTGCGCCTGAAGATGGCCCGCCAGATCTTGGCCCATCCGAGTCAAACTCCGGTCGTCGTTGGCTGATTGTAAGAAGATGCGCGCTCTGGACGTGCCACCAAAAGATTGGTCGCTAACAGGACTAACGAAGCCCGAATCGTTCCTGGGCCGACCGATCGACCGCCGGTAATGCTGTAGGAAGTTGTATGCATCGTCGAGGATGACATGGGCGTTCGTTCCCCCATAGCCAAAGGAGTTTATGCTAGCACGTCGCAGCCCACTCAAGGGCCACTCCTTCGGCTCGGTTGGCACCTCCACCCGCCACCCTTCAAAATCTATGGCTGGATTGCCCCGCTCAAACCAAAGATTCGGTGTGACAATACCCTTCTCAACGCTGAGTAGCGCTTTGATGATCCCAGCGATACCGCTAGCTCCCTCCAGATGACCCATATTTGTTTTTATGGATCCGATGGATAGGGGTATGGTATCGTCGGCTGCTGCACCACTGCGGCGTGGCCGACTCGCTGCGAACACTTCGCCTATGGCCCCACTCTCTATAGGATCACCTGCAGCCGTCCCCGTTCCATGCGCTTCGAAATACCCTGTCTCGCTTACGTCGATCCCTGCTGAGCGGTAGGCGGAACGTATGAGGTCGACTTGAGCGTCTCTCGAAGGCATCGTGATGCCGGGTGTTCTACCGTCTGAACTGGCCGCAGTGCCTCGGATGACTGCTCGTATGGGGTCGTTGTCTCTGAGGGCTAGGTCTAAAGGCTTCAGGATGATTACGCCAACGCCTTCGCCTCGGGCGTAGCCGTTGGCCCGATGATCGAATGCATGTGAGATGGAGTCAGGACTCAAAAAGTGCATGTCGCTCATCTCAATCTGGATGTCAGGGCTCAGGATGAGGTTGCTGCCACCCGCGATGGCCATGGAGCTTTCGCCCGTCCGCAGGCTTTGACAGGCTAGGTGTACAGCGACAAGTCCACTACTGCAGGCGGTGTCTACGGTTACACTCGGTCCTTTGAGGTTGAAGAAATAGCTCAGACGATTTGAGAGCATGGTCTGAGATGCTCCGGTCGATTGATACTTGGGGGCTAATTCCATATCTCTTCGTTGCATCTCCTCGTAATCCTTTGTGAAGCATCCCACGTAACATGACGTATTGGATCCTGAAGCCTTGGCTAATGGTGTGCCTGAATTTTCGAGTGCCTCGTATGTCACTTCGAGAAGCAACCGTTGCATCGGGTCCATAGCCATGGCCTCGGCGGGCGCTATGGAGAAGAAAGGCGCGTCGAATAGTGAAACATCCTCAGCGAGGTAATGTCCACCGCGGTTGTTACACTAAACCATTGGTCAGCGAAGATGAATTGATGGAGGATTGAAGCAAACTTACTGTCCCGTAACGGTCCCCATCGGGGTTGTAGAATGCGTCGACGTTGAAGCGGTCTTGAGGCACCTCGCCGCGTGCCGACTTCTTCTGAACCAACATGTCCCATAGCTTCTCCCCATTTGTGACGTCCCCAGGGAATCGGCAGCCAAAGCCTACAATGGCAATTGGCATTGACTTGGAGTCTCTACACGCCATGTTCGCGGAGTGAGATGCGCTGGGTTGAACCTTGTTGTCACAGTGGGGGAAATTGACTCCTGTGGTCAAGAGTAGAGCGTAAAAATAGCGGCTCACGGCATCTTCAGTAAATGTAGGCAGTTCGAGCACTCAATTAAGGGGGTCCCGTGCAGTGTGAGCTGATTCAGTATCAGACAGGGTCCAATCGCTAGGATGCGGGCTGGCCCAGGAGCCTTGCCTTCTGCATGCCCTTCAATGACGCAGTTTTCTGCACAGATATGTTCGTAATATCTGCCGTGTGTTACATGTTGCGTAAAGCCCTAGCCAAAGAAGAGCCGAGGAGGACAAATGTGTGTCCATACATGAGTCTGGAATGGGACAGCGGTGCATCCTTCGTAGAATTGGCCACTCTGAGCGCACGGAGAAGAGCCCGCGCGTCGATTTCCGTAGACGAAGCAAAAAAGATAAGTCTCCATGTATTTGATGCATGGCCTGTCCAATGACTGCTGCTCCATCCCAATGGTCTTGCTGAACTTGACCCATGTCTGTCACATCGAGAACAAATGAAGACGCTATCAACTTTTGTTGGTTAGAAGGGTCCGCTTTGGTTAGATGCATGCATGTGCAGCGGCTTCTCTGGCGCGTTTGATCGCTTGGGGAGGGTGTACGGTTGTAGCGCTATCTTCTCTGCTACTACGTGTACATCAATTGTTGGCTGCTTTTTTCGCTTTGTTACGGAGGAGCTTCGGCCTAGAAGCTCTTGGTGTGGAACAGCTTAGTCCACACGAGCGTTCATTGATGTCGTCGATGGTCGACATGGGGGTGTCTTTGGCCATGTTCCGCCACGCGTGCGGCGTAAGCTTCCCGCCACGAGGGATCAAGCAGCGGTGAGACCCGCATTATGTACGGCGCTTAAAAAGTTACATGTTGGATCAAAAAGGAGCGCGAGTGAGACCCGAAAAGTCTATTCGATTCTGTAAGTGCGATGCAAGGAATTGGCGCGGAGATAATGTCAAATGGCAAGGGCCGAGGTGCGTGTGGAGCTAGGGGCGTGCCGCGCATGGGGTGGAGCGCGCGAAGCTTCGTCACCCGTCACATGGCCATCGTTGTCGGATCCGGCTCGTTCCTGTTTCGTGCAACAAAATTTGTTCCAGCCGCCTGATAGCTGCGGTGCAATGTCGGCGAACGCGTGGGGTGTGAGAGCATGTCTGGAGTCGTGACGAGGGTCGACTGCAAGCTAATGCGCTTGCCGACAAACGTGGCAACAGAAGCCGTGCGCCTCGCGACGGGACGTCCGGCCGTTAAAGAATGCAACCATAATCAATCACCTGATGGTACATTAAAATCTTTGGTCTGAGAATGGATATACGAGGGCCCGAAAAGGCAATGCCTGCATCTACAGGATCGTCTCATATTGCCGAAATTCTACCGGCGGAAAATTCATTGGTTGATATGTAGCGTGGTACATCGGACATGTCCAAGGATGAATCCCCTCACATACGAGCGCCAGTGCGCTTGTTGCTTGCCTGAACGAGATCTTGGTGCTGCTGTGTTGCAGCTGAAGCGGTAACCGATTCTGCAGTTGAAGCCGCCTCCTGCGCCTCACCGGCACTACCAGTGTCGAGATATGCCTCAATAAGGCTCATGTTGCCTTTGCCATGAATTCCTCTGATCTGCGTTCAGAGTCAGTGCTGCGCATCAGACTCATTCTCTGCACAACTCACCTTGAGGCGTGTGTCAGCATCCGAGAGGAGACGACGGAACTGTTCCTCCGTTCGCTGTTTGGCTCCGAGAACCAACATCATCATGATATCAACTTGGCGCATGCGATTGTCGTGGTAACGAGAAGCCTCGCCAAGCGCTGGAAGTACCACATCGTTGATTAGCAGGGGTGTTCCAGCAGGACTCTTCTCCAATGCAGGGACCAATGCCCGAAAGATGCGAATGCAGTCTTCGTCACTCCAGTTGTGCGTGATGTATCGCAAGAGATATGCCGCTGCACCCGACACGGGTTGAGGAGTGAAGAAGTCATGCGGCATAAATGTGACCCGCCCATTGAGGTCTGAAAAGTCATTTTGCGATGCCGAAGACAGCATGGTCAATGAATCCTGAACAATGAGCTCTAGGTTGGGAAATGTCTATCACGAGAATTAGCGATGCTGCAATACGTGGTCAATAAGCCGTCACATACCCGAGCGAGGGAAACGCTCATGTGACCACTTCCGCCGCCAACGTCTATGACCTTGCGGCCGCTGATCTTGTCCCATGGAAAGCTTTCCTTGAGGTTTTCGAAATGTCTTTCCACTATACCAATTAGTTTTGGGGTCGTTGTTTGGAAGCATCACCACTTACGTCTAGACACACCAGCCATTGCGCTAGCAAAGCGTGCGGCTCGATTGGGATCTTGCTTGTAGTACTGGAACAGATCCGTCCCATGCCGGGTGACGAATGCATTCCTCTGGCCATTCGTGACTGTAGGTGACTGCTTGATACTTTCGGATGTCTCAGAAGCTGCTCGGAAGAACTCATCAAGCCTGCATGAGATTAACAAAAGAAGTCAGATCTGGAGCCAATGGCAAAGACCCACTGATAATGCATCACGTCGCGCCATTGCTTGTCCTTTAGGTATAGGACACTTCTTGATGTATGTCTGAATACATCCTTCTCCATTTCTTCAAACACTCGGTCAGAAGACAACATTCGCAAGAAACGGCCTACGCGGTCTTCGTCCATGCCGGCTTTTTCCGCAATTTCCTGGAGGGTCGCTGATCCATTTTCAGGAATAGCCTCGAAAAAGTTGAACTCACATGCTACCTGCCACGCAGCTAGATCGTACAAGTAGCATACGAATGTTCGTGCATCGTTCCTAGGTCCGTTGACGAGACGAAGCAGGTCACGGGCGTTATCGTTGAGACGAGCGCGTAGGTCAATTTGCTCAGGCGACTCAGGGATGCTTTCCGAATCAATAGCGAAAGAAGGCTCTGGGATCTCCTTTTCGGTCAAATCATTGACGATCTTGGTTGTCAGGTTTTGGACCTCCTTGGCCAGCTCAAGAAGTGTGGATTGTTGTTCTGCCCGCATCGTGATGGATTTCTGTTTGTATGGAGTATAACGATCAAGGTGATGAGAGTGACCGGTAGAGAAACCTGAGGTGTTTGATGATCGACTTTACAATAATCATAGAAGCTCAGCATATGCAAGGGCTTCCAATTCGGAACCAAGACTTAACACCCCGCCATTCCAGCATGTTGGTATCATCCCAACTGGAAGTGTCACCCATCCACAATCATGTTCGGCTAGATACTGGGCCACTCAGAAGGCGCTGGACTAGCTCCGTGGGGCTGCTGCAGACAGGACGCTCAATGGACCGACACGCCAAAAAAGGATTGATAGCGCATATCCTGCATTGTGCACGCGTATGCAATGCACATTTCGGCAACAAGGGTGCATCATGCCATTGCGGGCCCGCATGCTACTTTCGTATGCAACATCTTCTCAGATCGTGAGCCCCGTCTTCACCGCAACATGGTGCTACTGAGAAGCATGGCCGTTAGATGCGGCGGCCCGCCGTTGAGATTGAGTTTGACAGCGGGCACCTTCGGTGGCTCCCGCTCCTGCGACTGTGCTGAAATCGTGAGCTTGACTCGGCATTGACGAAAAGGCGGCTGAATGGAGCTAAGACAAGGCTGTTAGACGCGCTACACACCCTTGTCGAAGGAATCACACGCATGCGCTGGCAAACGCTTCGCGTTAGTTACCCTGCGGGCGTCTCTGGCTGCTACGGACGGCTCCTTTCGCGGTGATTCGTTCGCACTGGTACATTGTAAGACAACCCTTTTTCCCGAGATGCAGCGGGTATGTGGTGGTTGTTCGACTGCCGGTAACGGAGGGCCGAGTCGCATGTCGACGCGGAGGTCGTGTTGATCCGGCCGCGGAAGATTACTAAGCTTGACGTCATTGGCCCTTCCACCTCCGCCGCTTTGTTTCCAGTACTTCACGTTATCTTAACGGCGTCTCTTCTTTGTATCTTCCTTCTTAGCAGACTGCCCGTGAGTATCGAGACACGATACCCGCGATATCCATCTCTGTACTAATTGCTTTTGCTGAGAGTGCTCCAGAATCAGCGGCCCTACTCTTGACGTCACTATGCGATACTTTTTCTTTTCAATGCGGCAAGTTGCTTCGTCCAAGCTTCGGCTGACACGAGTGCCCCAATATGCGTCGTCGTGATGTTCTCGCCAAAAAGGAAAGATCATTGCGTGGACTATCAAGGTATTCGAGCAAAGGGGGGAAGTGCTGGATGAGAACGATCAACCAAGTGGCCACGGTCTAGGCACTGTTAGAGGAAATTGGGGTGACCAGGGAAAAACTGATGGGTGCCTCTGAGAGGTTTTAGATGACGAACATGACGAATATGCGTCGCCGGCAGAATATTGGTGCATCTAGTGATGCCATTACCCAGGTGTTGGGATGCAAAGAAAGGGGTCTCGATGACGCAGAAAAGTGGGCCCGCGCCGCAACGCAAATCCGGGGACCATCTCCACCTGCTCTTACCCCTAAGCCTCACCCAGTAATCCTTGACCTACTCCTTGACTGTAAATTTTCCTTTGTTAATCGCGCCCTCTCACATTCCCTTGGGCATCATTGTGCGACCAGACGTTTCGCTGCTGCTGGCTTCGGCGCGCCCAAGGCCTTCCCCGAAAGCTCCGCACCCCTGAAACCGAAGCCGAGCAGCAATGCCTGTCAACACCATCTCGGTGGGCGCCGCAGTCACACCCACGGTTATCCAGACGTATCTTTCGCATTACCTAAATCGCCGCCCCCTTGCGCAAAAGCCAACTGCGCACATATCCTATCACGAAGGCCTCGAGCTCATTCGCCGTTTCCTCCACTACGCCTCCCTCCACACCGTCGACGAATTACAGGCATTCACTTCTCAATGGGTTCCCGTGCCGCGATGGGTGCACGTGAATGTGGTCGAGGTCTCGAGTAGTCTGCTACAAAAGTCTGCGCAACACATCTCGGCGCAATTGGGCCCAGAGGGTGTCAGGGCTGTTGGGGGAGACTCGTGGTGGCAGTGGCGGCGCGAGGGAACAACCCTGAAGGCAGAATGGATCGAGATGCGCAAGGACTACGAAGCGAGGAAGCAACTAGCTATCCCGAAAGGCGACCGCATAATGTTGTATGTGCACGGCGGCGCCTACTTTTTTGGCAGTGTAGACGAGCATCGCTATCAGATGCAGCGACATGCGCGCAAGCTCAAGGCCAGGGTCTTGGCCCCGAAATACAGACTTGCGCCACAGTTTCCATTCCCTTGCGGTTTGCACGATTGTGGGTAACCCGCTGATCTTTTCTTTACTACGCTAATATTTCTAGGTCTGGCCGCGTACCTCTACCTTCTCGAGGAGAAGCATGACCCTACCACCATCATCCTTGCCGGCGATTCGGCAGGAGGCGGAATGGTCTTGAGCATGCTGGTGACGATGCGGGACCAAGGCATACCTTTACCGGCTGCGGCCATTCTAATTAGCCCTTGGGTGGATCTGACGCATAGCTTCCCAAGTTTGGGTGGCGACGGCAAGATGGATTACATTCCACCACACGGATTCGTTCATAAGCCAAGCATGAGTTGGCGTAAGCGAGCCTTTTCATTGACCTAGAAATACGACTGATTGGCTTGCAGCACCCCCTAACGCAGACGACATGCTCGAGATCGAAACAACGTCGAAGGGCACCTCTCAAAAGCAAAACATACCTGAAAAGGATAAGAACCATGCATCCAAAGAGGAGGCAAAAGCCGAACGCGTGCGAGGATACTCTGTTCACTCCACCGACGGCCCTGCCCTCAGTGGCACCTTGAATCCTAACGGGATGGGCCAGGACGCAGATGTTTGGATCTCTTCCAATGGCAAATACAGCATAGGGCCAAAAAGTCAGCTCTCTGTGCAACTTGAAGATGTGCGCGTCGAGATCAAGGATCAGATCCAGATGTACGCCCCAAACCATCTCTTGACACATCCCTTGGTGTCACCAGTTCTGCAGCCTACACTTGGGGGTTTGCCACCCTTACTGATTCAGACGGGTGGTGGCGAGCTGCTTAGAGATGAGCAGATCTACATCGCCCACAAAGCTGCACAGCCACTGGCATACATTCCACCGCCCTCCAATAATCAGACTGCCGAAGCGATCCAAGCTCAGGTTACCAACTACAAGCCCACCAACGTGCAACTCCAGGTCTGGGACGACTTGTGCCATGTGTGCCCTACGCTCAGTTTCACGCGTCCAGCCAAGCACATGTATCGGAGTATTGCTCAGTTTGGCGCCTGGGCACTTGCGCGTGCTCAAAAGAAGTCCATCGAAATCCTTGATGATGATGACATATCGTTCATGAGTAGCGACTCCAGCTCTTCTTCTGATTCAGAAAAGGCAGGCTCAAACTCATCATCCGATGACCCGGAATCCGCATCACATCCGTTGCCACAGGATGCTCAAACGCTTGGGAAGAAGGGACAACTAGACACCCGTGTTGGCAGGGCCGGTGATCCAATTCCGCCTTTCGAGCGCCACATGATCCGTCAACGCATCGATCGGCATGGGCGTATCTATCCCCTCGCTGCCAAAGAGGACCTTCCTGCGCTCAACATCGCTAGCGTTGATGTTGGAGTGCCGAAAACAGGTCCCGTCAGTAAGTGGATGAAGGCACAGTCACAATGGAACAACAAGTTCTCGAAGCCAAAGATCAAGATTCAGAAGCAGAGAATAAAGGATATGCAGAATGGCTTCGAAGGCTTTGAGGGAGAGTCGCCGCCCCCAACAGCACTTGCTGGTAGGAGAGTTAAGGGTATGAAAGCGGAAAAGGCAAAGAAGAAGAGTTGGGGTATGGCTATGTGGTCCGGCTGGGGAAGTTCGCACGACCAGGCAACGGTAAGTGAACTGAATGCGTGTATGGTAGATGGTCCGCGGCTGTTACTGACACCCACAGATTGTCCGAGAAGAAAAGGCCGACCAGACCGCTGAAGAGCCGTCTACCACTGTGCAGAACCCGAAACAGCCAAACACGGACGGAGCAGCAGAGAGCAAGTCCAAGCGAAGCCGCAGTGTTGGCCTCTCCATGCCCAACATCGGACGCTCAAGGTCACGTTCTCGCCATTCAGCCGTCACCGACAAGGGCCAAACTGGTGTACCAATGGATGATCTACCAACGATGGAGCTGCCAACGCCTGGCCTTGCAGATGCGACCACTCTCGCCCCTGAGCGCTCCGCTTCGCCCTTGCCATCGCCGGTCAGCGAGCCCGATAGTGCTGGGTTACCTCCAAATATAATCCTTTCAGACAACCCTACCCTGCCCAGTACCATCATCCCGGATACTGATACCCTGACCACACGGCCCACGGCAGGTGGAATAGCATATCCATTTAGTCTCAAAGTTGACGGACCAGACGGGAAAGACGTCAATGCCAGCACGCTTACACTGGCGAGTGTAAACATCACTACCCCGCCTGCGGTTGAAGGAACCCAACATGAGAAAGAACTTGGCAGCATGATGCCCGTCACTGAGAGTGTCAATGAACAAGTGTTGGATGAGGGAAGACCAGGAATAGAGCGATTTGTCACTGCGGGCCAAGGCGCCGGACTATTCAGTGACGGTATTCCAGCCGGTCACACAGGTGAGGCGACCAGGGTGGAGCGGCCACCTGTCGAGCGATTTGAGACTGCACACGACGGTTTGAGCACATTGCCTGCTGGTAATACAATGTTGTAATAGCTGGGGTAATGTGAAGCCGGAAGTTCGCCGGACGCATACCGACACAAATTGCAAAAAAAAGTAGATACCCTGTTTTACACTTTAGGGTCCATAGCCATAATACCATCAAGAATTCTTTTTCCATGCTTAGACCTTTTGCTCTGCCATCCACTTTTCCGCCTCTTCTTTGTACTCTGGACGCCACCTGGTGAGCGGTGGCCGTTCATTAACAATGTCGCCCACACTCCACAGCATGCGTTTCTTATCAGTCTCCTCAGTGACCTGGCCATCTGGGCAAACGATGTAAAACTTGCCCTCCTGCATCTTCACATACATGTCGTCCGCGACCTGCGCCGCCGACCACGCGCCCTCGGGCTTTTCTTTGTCCTCCCAGGGTAAATTACCAGCCTATTCCGCGATAGTCAGTCAGTCAGTCAGGAAATAGACAAAATATCGAGAGTAGTTTGGGTAATATCTTACCAACCCTGTAAACGTCCACCCTGGGATCAGCAAGTGCACCCCGACGTTTAAGTCTTTGAGATCGAAACTCAAATGCTCCGTCAGTGTCTTAACCGCAGCTTTACTCGCATTATACGCCGGGTTACCCGGCGGATTCGTAATCCCCTGTTTACTCCCCGTCACAACAATCGCCGTCCTTTCCCCTCCCTCATGTCCTTCCTTTTTCCCCGCTCTCGCCTTAAAATCCGGTACATACGCATTCAACCCATTTACCACGCCGCCCAGGTTCGTCTCCAAAATCTTGCCAAAGTACTCGTCATCGCCCCACGTCCCCTTCCCGCTGGTCCCTGCGTTCAACATGAGGAAATCTACGGCGCCGGCTTCGCGCCGGATGCGGGACCAGTCTTCGCGGGACGAGGCGTCGGCAACGATAGTGTGGATGTCGCCTGAGAGTGTGTCGCGGGCTCGGGAGAGGGCCGAGGCGTTGATGTCGGTTATGGTTACGCGCATGGAGTGTGAGAGACAAAGGCGCGCGACGGCGTGGCCGATGCCGGATGCGCCGCCGGTTATTAGGGCGTGCGCTGAGGGGCGGAAGACGGACATTCTGGGATTTGTGTGCTGGTTTGACCTTTGTGGGAAGAAAGACGATATTGTAAATGCGAGCTGAGGGGACATTTGTAGGGCGGTGATGTAATGTGGAGTTAGGGTTATCTCCGTGGCGGAGGTAATGGCCCCTCTTTCTCATGCGGCGCTTTCCTTCTACAATAACGTCTTTGGGTGGGGATACCTGATGATTCGGACAGAATCCGCACGAGCTTCGTGGGCTTTCGGAAGCAACCAGAAAGGGAACTGCAGGAGCTTCACCTACGACAACGCCTCAGAATGAAGGTATTTGTGGGCCCGGTTCACGTTCGTATGGGTTCTTTACTATCTGACAACGGCTACTAACATACATGCAGCTTCTCAAAATCTATTTTCCCGTCATACGGTTGCAGATAGTTGTCCGCTAGCCATTCATCCGTGCCCTCTGCAACACCATAGTTGAATGCGACGCGGCTTTTACCACTTGTGTTGGCTTCGCTTGTGTGCATTAGGTTGCCATGCATCAGTATCAAAGATCCCGCTTTGACCTCCAGCTCCTTGTAAACCAGCTCGCCATGTTCATCCCTCTCCGGCTCCGGAGCATCGGCGGAAATCCCTTCCAAGTCAGCAGAAGCAGGAGCCTCCAAATCGACGAAATCAGGTAAGCCTTTAGCTTCCTGACGGCACCTTCGCCTACCTGGCTTGGTTCTGTGGCTTCCTGGCACGACTGCCAGACACCTATTTTCTTTTGTGGCGTCTTCAAGAGCGTACCAAAATGTTGTACAACTTGGAGGGTCCGTGAAGCCCGAACAGCCGTCTTGATGCGGTACGACTCTCGCACCGACCTGAGCTGCTTTGACAATGGCAAGGCTCTGGATCACCCGCGGGTCAGAGTAACCCAGTGCCTTTGCCATCTTGGTATGCGCCTCGCTCATGGTTGCCTTGCGGAAAGCGGCGTCACTTGATGAAGACCACATCCCAATCTTTGAATACGCTGAAGAGGCTCGACTCCAGGCTCCCGCGTCACTATCACCAGTTCAGCATATGAAATCATACTTATCCATTTAGGAAGGAAGTGACTTACCCTTTGAAGGCATGACGAGGACGCGACCGACGGCCGAGATGTACTTATCTTGGCCATAGCCATAGCCATGCTCCCTAACGCGCTCATGGCCTTTAGTCGCCAGCATATCAGCCGCCTCATGTACACTGTTGAGAAGTCCGGTGACGCTCTCCTTGGATGGCGCGTCGGGAACGATGAACTACCCGTTGTCTCGCCAGAATTGGAGTTGTTCGCTGCTCAGTGGACTAGGTTGCGTCTCGTCTTTGACACCACGCATCTTCAGAATTGGAACGGCTTGTTCGCCCTGAAGTCTCAACTCTTGCACAGCCTGCCTTGCGTCGACTGTATTGCTTATGGGCATTTGCTCTTGTGCTGCCCTTTTGAGCTGCTGCATTGAGGTTGTTGTTACCCATAAGGAGAGCCAGAAGAAGTGGACCGTCATCTCCTTGTTCCAAGCTGGGTTTCAACAACTCTTGCACGGCTTCTCTCGAGTGGAGCGTGTCTGAGATCGGAGCATCTGCGTTTTGCATCGCAGCTCCAGCAATAGCAGCATCGTTGAGGTTGTTGTCGCGCATTAGGAGAGCGAGCAGTAAAGGCCCGTCCTGATCTTCGCCGATTGTGGCCCCGCTTGGTGTTCTACGAGACACATTTTTGACCTAGGATATATCTTGTAGACTTTTGACTGAGTTAAAGTGAAGTTGAATGTGTTGCACGGCTCTTCTTCGAATAAAGGTAGGGTGAAAGAACGAACTCAAACTATTAGAGTCTATGCGCCTCACCCTGAGCTGAAGTCATTCGGAATGACAGGGTAAGCAATGTTAGCTTCTCAGATGGCGTATTCAATTCGATCGCCACATTGCTCAACAAATTCTGATGTTGTATCCGCTTGCACGCATATTATCCGCTTCGTGACACGACGGGGCCTATTATCGACCTGCATACGCGCCACCAGGATCGAGTCTCGACGCAGTGTCGTATATCCTGCATGAACAGTCGGTCCGTACGGATTACCACGACTGTTGTAGTAGGTAGCAACAGGCTTGGAACATGCAGCACGATAACCGAGTGCACCCTCCCAAGATCCAGACTTGTACGATAATGACGCACCTGATCTATTGTACGAGAGAGCACTCATTTCCTAGAGCTATAGCACACTCCGCCAGTCTCGAGTCGACACAATTTAAAAACCAAACTGCCATCATGCCTCCCCGCCGCCCCCATCACCACGCAAAGACGTTTTCCAACTTCCATGATCTCGACATCAAGTCGCTGTCTGTGCACGGGCACAAGGACTTTACAGCGTGGGAATGAGAGATTACATGTAAATCAGCGGTGGAGTTTAATACGGGGGAGAAGATTGCCAAGGAAGAGGCGAATCCGAAGAAACTTGTGGGGTATACGTTGATGTGGTGGGAGGATGGCAAGATTGTGCGGAATCATGATCGTGTGCAGCAGAAGCTTGTATAATAACAATGGGTATAAGAAAAAGAGACAATATGGAAGTAATTATTTATTATTTCAAAGTCTATCATCGTCTATCGGAATCGGAATCTTCGTTCTCTACATTTCCACCACGCCCAGCCTAGCCCCTTAAATCGGCGGCTTCACCTCCCCCGGCGCATAATCCTGCGCAATCTTCACCGCGCCGGGGCTCGGCTTGGGCCATGTAGACCGCCTCTTCGCCCTCACATAAAGGTTCATAGGACGAATAAGCTGGAACTCAGGATCATACGTAACGGCCTCGTCGCCCTCCTTGAAGAACTCATACCGGTACACCAGCTCCGGAAGCAGGACCTTGACCTCTCCCAGCGCAAAGTTGAAGCCGATACAGCTGCGCGGACCCGTCGCGAAAGGAATGTACGAGTTCTTTGGGCGGTTTGCAACTTCCTCTGTGCCCCAACGGTCCGGGTCGAACCGGTCAGGATTCGACCAGATCTTGGGGTTGTTGTGGATGGCGTGGAGAGCGGGGATGAGGACGGAGCCGGCGGCGAGCTTGTAACCGCCTGGTACGATACAATCTACTTTTGCTGTGCGACCGGGTTGGAATGAAGGGTTGTGTAGGCGTTGGGTTTCCTTGACGAACTTGTCGAGGAAGGGGAGGCCTTCGGAAAGTTCGGGCGTCCACTTCGTTTCTTCGCTTACGCCTGCGTCGACGAGTTCCTGCAAGAGTCGGTCTTGGTTGCCCTCATACTCGACGAGTGCGTAGATGAGCCATGAGAGCAGGGAGGAGGTTGTTGTGAAACCCGCGCCGGACATGACTACCATGTTGGGGACGACAAGGTCGACTGGGAGTTTGTTGCCTTGGTCATCAGTGGCGCGCTTCAGGTAGTCTACCACGCAGCTTGCGCCCAGCGCGGCTGAATGGAGGGGTAGATCCTCGTCGGTTTCTCCCTTGGGAGCTCCGTCGATGGCATTGACGATGATATTCCAAAGCTTGCCTTGGATATGCTGTAGTTTCCAGGGATCCGTCAACGGTATCACGCTCAGCTTGGAATACCACGCGCCGCGCGACATGATCTTTTTGTTTAGGGAGAGCGAGTACGCAATCAATATCACCAGCTCGCTAAGAGGTGCGTCGGGGGAGTCAAAGTGGTGGGCATCGTAGCCAAGCGCAAACTTGAAAACGGTTTGGGACGCGAGCTTCAGCATGTACTGGTATACGTTCCACGCCTCGCCCTCTTCGTCTAGCTTGTCGAAAACCTTGAAGGAATCCTTGACGCAAGCCTCCATTAGCGGTGTGTAGTGTCTGACGGCCTTTGGCGCCATGGAAGGCGGGATGAACTTGTGCGATTGCCTCCATGCGTCGGTGTCGGTGTCGGAAACAAAGAGCGCGGTGTTCTGCTTGATACCATGCAAGGGGTGGTCTGGGGTAATGAGTTTGGTAAAAAACGCAGATTCTTGGAATGCGACTGTCGCGATGGCGGGGTCGTTGGTCAGGAAGTTGCTCTTTCCCAAGGTGTCGTATTTGATCAAGGATCCGTACTTTTGGAAAAGGCGAGCATGGTTACCCTAGAACGTGTTAGTCGTGATTTTGACTTTGCGCCTGGTAACCTACGAGATGATCGGGGAAGACTTCATAGTAACTGCCTAGGAATGGCAGACCTTCGGGACCTGCGGGGTCGCGAATGGCCTGGCCATCGACTGTAATACCAAGATCTTCGTCGCAGTCTAGTACAGCGTCCAAATCCGGGAGATCCTGACCTTGGGCATCTTGAAGTCCAATTCCTGGATGAAAGATCAGCAAACACACTTGTAAGCAACCGCGTCGCAAAGGTGCCTACCTGTCGATTGGATGATGTTGAATTGTTCCGCTACGGCGATTTGCAAAGCATTGAAATCATCGCATTGCTCAATGTCAATATCTTGGTGGTAGACGTTTTTGTCTTGTCCAACGAGGTAGAAACCTTTGACAGTCATGTTGGGTGATGAAAGGGTAAGCAGAGTGTGAGGGCGTGGTAAGACCCAGGAAAAGTACCGTATATTATCCTTCTCCTTAAGCGGACACCACCGTCAGATGGATTAGTATCATCGGCCAAGCACCCTTCTAGGCCGATAGCATGACGCATGCCCACTGGCCAACACACGAATTGGTGTTTTCGTGCGAGTCAACCGAGGCATCTTTTACAAAAAGCGTAGTCGCAATGAAGGTCGTGCGAGCAGTCCGGCCGAACCCTTTTCTTCAAATTTCCTACAGTCCAGGATCATCGGAGATAAATTGCGTACGCGCTAGGATGAGGCTGATCTTGGCGATGCAGGTCCGATAATCCCCTGCCTTGTGATTGGCTGGAGCGGACATGGACCTCGGCAAGTGGGTATCAGAGGCTCCACCACCACCGGCCTTCACGACTCTGCGCTGTCATAGCGTCGTGAGATTTTCACAGACCAAGAACACGTTGTTGAGCTTCGTGTCCGGGGCCTCGGTCGCGCAAGGACGGTGGATCGTCAGGGCCGTTGCATACCCACAGCTAGAAGCAGCTATGGCGAGGGGGGCCGACCTCGAGCAAAAGCGCTCGCCATCGCTACTCCCCCCTTAGTGACGAAAAACATCACATTCAACAGCCAAACCTCACAAAAATGTCCGACGGTGTATACTCTCTCGCCGAGGTAGCGAAGCATACCAGCAAAACCGACCTCTGGCTCACATTATGGAATTACGTCTACGATGTGACCGACTACCAAGAAGAGCATCCCGGTGGCAAGGAATTTCTTCTCGAGAACGCCGGAACTGACGCAACAACCGCATATGAAGACATTGGCCATTCGACAGACGCAAGGGAGATTCTCGAAAACTATCGCATTGGACGCATCGCCGACGACGACTGGACCGACCATGAGGCGACCAAGGTGCCGCAGATCAAGCCAAGCCGAGTTCATGTTGTGAACAACCTACCACCTCCAACAAAAGTCAGTCTTGCCCCAATCTCCGCCATGGGCTTTGGTCTGGCATCCATCGTTCTATCATTCGTCTATGGCAAAAAGGTTTCGCCTTATTTGCACCACCTGCAAATTGGCGGATTCTGGAAGGGCTTCGCCGCCTCTTCCATCGCCAGCATGGTCATCGCTGGATATGCCGGCTCGTGGGCGACCAAAAACTTCAACGTAGCACACAGCGACTTCCAGTCATACCCCGCGCATTTCAGAGCAAAGTCGCAATCCTTCAGGCCATCCAAAAAGAAGGATATCAACCTCGGAGTCCTCAACGCGCGCGTCTACCAGCCATTCCCCGTCATAGAAAAGACAAACGTCTCTCACGACACGATCCGCCTGGTTTTTGGACTTCCCAGCAAAAACTCCGTCCTCGGACTACCAACCGGCCAGCACGTGGCCATCAGACACATGGTCGACGGCAAACAGCTCTCCCGCTCCTACACGCCCACATCCAGTAACGCAGACCGCGGCCGCCTCGAACTAACCATCAAGATCTACGACGGCGGCAAACTGACACCCTACCTCAGCAAGCTGAACATCGGCGACAAAGTCGAGATCCGCGGGCCCAAGGGAGAGATGAAGTACCACAAGAACCTTGTCAAAGACCTCGGCATGATTGCCGGCGGCACTGGCATCACACCCATGCTCCAAATCATCCGCCGCATTTGCGAGGACCCGCGCGACAACACCAATGTCACGCTTCTCTACGCCAACAAGACGGAAGCTGACATCTTGCTCAAAGACCAGCTTGACAGGTTCGCGGCTGAGAATGAGCGGTTTACCGTTCACTATGTTCTCAGCAACCCGTCGGAGAGCTGGCAGGGCGAAAAAGGTCGGATTGGCAAGCAGCTGATTGACCAGCACATGCCTAAGCCTGCGGGTAGGCATAGCAAGGTTCTTCTCTGTGGTCCGGATCCCATGGTGGAATCTATGGTCAAGCATCTGCAAGAGCGCGGGTTCAAGGCTCCTGGTATGTCTGATATCCCCCTGGCATTCTGACGAATTGGCTAATGTGATGACGCAGGTTCAATTTCTAAACCTCAAGACGAGATTTTCACTTTCTAATCATGTTTTTCATTATTCGTCTTTAAAATTGACGTTGTAGGGTTCTTTTCAGCTCTTGTACATAGGGAAGGGCGGAGGTGCAGCGGGTTTTACACAAAGACTGTATGATGTGGGGTATTGGAAGCATTTGTTTTAGCATGGACAGCCGTAATCAACGATACATTTTCTTTTGTTTTTTTACAACCATGTATGCGCCTAGGGATAAAGATTCAATGAAACCTCGAGCGGAGGAAAAACCGTGTGTACAATATGTCTCCATGCCAACTTTTTTTTCATTTCTCCGCATGCTCTGCCCGTCAACTATATATTTTCCCCGCACTAGTGTGTCTCAAACGAAGACTTGAGAAGGACGTAAACGATAGTAGAACAGAGCGTGGCGCATACGACGGTGAGTGCAGTGATGCGATGACCAGCGGAACCGTAGTCGAGACTTGCACACGCCCGGGAATAACACATACACATTCGCCATCGCCGCCATGCTAGACCTATTGTCGTGCGACGGCCTCGGCCGAGTCTACGTTTAGCTTTTTGCGTCTAATTGCAAAACGCCATTGGGAGCGATTTTACAATGAGTGTATGTATGTGCGTTCCGCGCAACGCAACGTAACGCGACGCCCGGATGCACATCTAAAATGACGTACAACAGTGCTCACATCCGCGCAGGCCGAGAACGAGTGGAGACCGTGATTGGCGGGTGACGTAGCCATATATTCAAGATTGCCATTAAAAAAAGGGTAAGTAGTACATATGCGTGTGTATGTATCTCAGATGCGGATTTCCAGATCTAGTACACCGTGACAACTACAACAATTACAACAACGACAACAATCTCACTCGGCGAGACTAAACCGCCACTTTCAATTCACCATGGCCCTATGCGTGAGACGGACCCCCCGCACCGTCCGGACGATTCCGGCAAATCTTTCTATTTCAATCTCAACACGGCATGTGTCGACGCGGTGTACAAGGGGGAGTAATCATTCATCGTACCAGCCATCCAGCTACATCAGCACTCCCAGCTTGCAATCTCGCATACCCTCGATCAGCACAGCCATGGATTCTGCAACGCAAACACGATCTGCATCTAGCACCACGCAGCCGCAATGGACACCACCCCTTACATCAAACCGCCCCGTCGCTGTTCTAGGCGGCGGCGTACTCGGGCGCCGAATCGCTTGTTCGTGGGTCGCAGCAGGGTACACGGTTGTACTATGTGATCTCTCCAAGTCGCAGAGAAACGCCGCGACGCACTACATCGAGCACAATCTCTCGCCCTTCTCAGCGCTAACGGGGGAGAAACGGGAGCGCGGCAGCTTTACCACTGTATCCGGGACCGAAGAGGCGGTGCAGAACGCGTGGTTGGTGGTTGAAGCGCTGCCGGAAAAGTTGCCGTTGAAGATTGACATCATGGGCCAATTGGAGCAGCAAGCACCGCAGGATGCCATTCTAGCGTCCAACTCGTCGTCGTATAAGTCGCGGTTTATGTTGGACAAGGTGGGTGAAGGGAGTCGACATCGCGTGTGCAATATGCATTATTACATGCCGCCGGGGAATAACGTGGTCGAACTCATGACGTGTGGACAAACGCACGCAGATATCCTAGCCTTTTTGAAGAGCAAGCTTGACGACGCGGGGATGACGCCGGCTGTTGCGCGCAAGGAGTCTACGGGGTTTATATTCAATCGGCTGTGGGCGGCGATTAAGCGGGAGAGTCTGCTTATCATGGCGGAGGGGGTTTCTGAGCCGGAGGAGATTGATCGCTTGTTCCGGATCATGTTCAAGGATAATCCGCAGGGGCCTTGCGCGATGATGGACGCGGTAGGGCTGGACACTGTGGCATTCATCGAGAACAACTACGTCCAGGAGCGCGGTATCGATCCCACGGCGCGGGACTGGGTGCAGAAGAATTTCGTGGACAAAGGAAAACTGGGCGCAAAGTCTGGGAAAGGCGGGCTTTATCCTCCTGGAGAGACGACTCGCGGGTCTAAAGATGAGAGCGGACATCATGATAACATTGCGGCGCCGAGATTGTACTTTCTTGACGTGGGTCTTGGGGGCAATGTGACGGATGCAAAGGCCTTTGCAACATCAGGAAAGATCATGACTGCGTCTGCGGATGGCAGTAACGTCCGCGAATTAGTCGGCGGCCAAGCCATGCCCGACGGCATCGACGTATCCATCTCAGCTGGCCGACTCTTCTGGACGAACATGGGCCCATCGCCCGCTTCGAACAGCGGCAGCGTCATGTCCTCGTCGCTCGACGGCACCGACGTCAAACCCGTCATCGCCCCCGGCCAAATCCACACCCCGAAGCAACTCAAGCTCGACCACGCCAACAAGAAAATATACATCTCAGACCGCGAAGGAATGCGCGTGCACAGATGCGACTACGACGGCGGCAACCACGAGATCCTCGTGCAAACAGGCGAACCCGGTACCTCCGACGTCGACGACCAGACGAGGTGGTGTGTCGGCATCGCGGTAGACCCTGCGGCGGGACAGTTCTACTGGAGCCAAAAGGGTCCGTCCAAGGGGGGAAAGGGCCGCATCTTCCGCGCCAACATGGAAGCCCCGGGTGGGGAGTCGGCGTCGTCGCGCCCAGACGTTGAGATGCTATTTGATGGCCTCCCAGAACCAATTGATCTTGAATTCGAACCTGAGAGCCAGACGCTGTATTGGACGGATCGCGGTGAATATCCGCTGGGGAATACGCTGAATAAGGCGTACGTAGGCGGGGATGGAGAGCGTGATAGGGGGGTTGTCACGTTAGCGAGGCATTTCCATGAGGCGATTGGGCTCAAGATTGATGCCGTCAATCAACATGTTTACCTGACTGATCTCGGTGGTACGGTGTATAGGTTTGATATGGATGGTAGGGGTAAGAGAAAGATTTACGAGACGGATAGTGCGTATACTGGTATTGCGCTTGCGCACTTGCATTGAGATGATAAGTTTCCTTGAGCAAGTATCGTAATTCATAATTGATATTTTACTGTGTTTCGCAAAGAGTGTGGTGGACTGATGGTGAGTGAGAGACAAGAACGTCGTCGGTGTTTGAAACAGCAAACGAGGGGCAATCGCCGACCTACCCTTCGGCATCTTCCCAAAAAAATCCCCCGAACCAAAGGCCCAAGCTTCCCCCAATACGCCAACTTTCCCACCGAACCCTCGACACGAGCAATACAGGCAGCAGCAAAACGACAGCGCACTCGCATGCGATAACGGCCCCCGTCGCCAATTGCCTCTCCACCCTCCCCAAACCTCAATTGGTGTCCCAGTCACGCCCCCCCAATTCCTCACCACAACCACCCCTCAACCGCAACAATGAACACGATCTCTCCACCCCCACAAATAAAGCGTCTCTCAGGCCCGAAACGCTTCTTCGGCATCGTAATCGGGGTAGCCGGCGGGCTCGGTGCCAACGCACTCCTCGCCTACAGCGTATCCTCCTTCTACACGCGCAACACGAAATTCGTGCCCTACGATACTTCCTCGCCAGACCTATCTACGCCCGTGTTCCGCGCGCACAACCCGCACGCCAACCCCCCAGCCTGCATCGATCACGCGATCAAGGAAATCCCGTACGGCAAGCTGCCGCAGAAGTACTGGGTCCAAGGCCCCGGGGGAAAGATATCGGTGGATCAGAGCGCGCTGACGACGGACTTTTGTCGCGGGATTTGGAGCGGGGTTGGTTTCAGGGTGCAGCGCCGGATCATGGAGAGGAAGTATCGCGCGCTTGAGGGGAGGCAGAGTCACCTTTGGGATGTCAAGGACTTGGAACGAAGTCCGTATGAGGTTGGAACGAATATCGTGGATCATTTTGAGGTTGTGGAACATACGGATGATAAGGTGCGTTTCCCATTCACCCTCCTTACTTACTCATTGGAAGTTGTACATGGAGCGTATATTGGAATATGGCTGGCTGACTTATCTCGCGCAGGTTGTCGTGCGATGTGGTGACTCGCCTCATGTCCGCGAACCCAGACCCTCGGACGGCCTTTTCTCCATGGAGGTCTCCAAGGACGATGAGGCTCAAATGGCGACGTTTCACCTCAAGTCGGTGTTTGTAAATACCACGCCTGAGGGCAAGGATGGAGGCCCGCAACCCGAGTTCTTGCAGTTTGCGCATCGTCTTTACACGAAGCTGTGGATGGAGAGTGCGACGAGGAAGTTGATCAAGGAGGCGTGAATGCTTTTGTGGACCAAGTTTAATGACAAGTGTATATACGTGGGTTAGATGGGCGAGAAGGGGCCTTGTCACATGAACCGCGATGATGATAAAGTATATCTGACGCCAGGCCAGAAGCATCCATGATACAAGGATGAAAGGTTCCAAGCCTCGCCTCAGCATAAAACCACCATGTCAAAATCGACACAATGCATCTAACTTCTAAACAACATCAATCCCGCCTCCTCAGCATCCACACCCTCCTCGACCTCACTCTCCACCTCATCATGCTCTGCAAGCCCCAATCTCTGTCCAAACAGACTACTAAACAGCTCATCCCGCTGTCTATCACCCCACCCGCCGCGCTCTTCAGGCGCCATGAAATTCTGCAACTTCTCCTGCACCGTGTAACGCAGTCTCCGCCCTTTACTGGCCTTGGTGTCCACCACCTTCTTCGTCTTTGCTTCGCGCGCAACCTGCCACGGGGCCTGGACGACAAACTCAGCCGTGCCGTTGCTGTTGAGATCAGCCGAGCGCTGCTCAAGCAGCTCCTTGAGCATCAGGCCGTAGAAGTCAGCGTCGTCGTAGATGGCGGGGTCAGGTTGGGCTGCTTTGCCCGAGGACTGGAGGGGCGCGCAGGACCGCGGTGTCTGGGTCCGCGTCACGAGGTGCGAGGATGTGAGTTGCGAGTCGAGGACCTCGGTCAGAGTTTGCTGCGCAGAGGCGTTGAGGCGCGCTTTGTTGTTCGTCACGGTTGTGGCTTTTGTCTTGTTGGACCAGCGTTCTAGCACGGCTTTGCGGTGCGGTAGCGCCGTCTTTTCTGTTTCTTGCATGCTGCTCCAGATCTCGGATGACGGGGTTTGGGGGTCGAATGTGGTGCGCTTTCGCTTCTGGCCTGTTCGCGACTCTTCGAGGGAGAGGCGGAGATTGGTGAGGTTGTTGAGTAGGGTCAAAGCTGCTGCTTCTGCGGCCTCGACGGGCGCTTCCTCGGCGGTTGAGGTTTTGTAGGGCTCGGCGACCATAGAGTTGGTGCTGATGAGGGCTTTTTGGAGCCGGATGCGCGAGTTGAGCAGCGTGTCGAAGGTCTTGCGCTGCGTCTTGACTGCTTCGCCCTTGGCAACGTCGGATTGCGTGCCGGCGGCAATGGTCGAGGTGAAAGACTTGCTGGCAGCCATGAGGTTGCGAACAGCAGATGCATCTTTGTTGGTGTCTTCGCCAGATTGTTCGTCGTCTGAGGCTTCAGAATCGCCGACGTCGCTTGCGCCTTCGGCAGCGCTTTCCATGTCCTCGTCGTCGCTCATGTCGTCGCCGTCGTCGCTGTTGGAGTCGCCTTCGTCGGTCTCGTCTTCGCCGTCAAGCTCCATGCCATTCACGCCGTCTGCGACCTCCTCATCACTGGCCTCGCTATCATCTTCATCGAAGCCTTTGGAAAACGGGTCGTCGCTGTCGCTCTCCTCAAGCGCTTTTCTATCGACTTTGCGCCCAGCATATTTGGGACCGAGCGGAACCTCTACAGGCTTTCGCAGCTTGCTCTTCCCTACGGCTGTGTAATGTTCGCGTCCGGCATTGTCATCCTCGGCCTCTGAGCTATCGGCGTCGGAGCGGTCGTCTTCGCTGGAGCTGGGCGCAGGGTCCAGAAGGGACTCCGGGTCGAAATCTTATTGTAAGGTTAGTCACATATTGTCGGGTGCATGCTATGAGTACACACCTCTAGTTTTGGACTTCTTCATCGTGTGTATCGCGTTTATGTCTTGCTTCATAGTATTCGCGGCCGAAGAGAAAGTTCACTCGGAGCCCCACAAAAAAGTCGAAGACGTCGGCCTTTCATTTCGCCGATGCGCGTCACCTCCGCAATCACCTCCGCATCTCCCATCCCATCTCGGAAGTCATGTTGAAACCAAGGTTGTTCTCGACACTGCGCTCTCTGCAACATGAGAATCCTCTCGTATGTTTGCGTCACATGACTTGACTGCGCCATGACTCACGTTGCCCCCAGGGCCTTCCACGCTCCGGCGCGCCGCCGCAAATGCCTCGCATGCAGCGAGGACTGCCGCAAAAGAGGAACATCAAAGACGTGAAGAAAGTCATTGCTGTTTCATCAGCAAAAGGTGGTGTTGGGAAGAGTACCATCGCCGGTATGCTTTCGAACGACCCACCATTGCAAGATCGTAAAGTGCTGAAACACCATCTTAGTGAATCTGGCACTGAGCTTCGCTCGCCGCGGCTATAGAGCTGGCATCCTCGATACAGACATCTTCGGACCATCAATACCCACCCTGCTTGATCTATCTGGCGAGCCCCGACTGTCAGCCAGTTAGTCCGTAACGCAGCCCACCTCACCAACCCATCCTGACTTTACCAATCAGACAACCAGCTTCTACCACTGTCCAACTATGGTCTCAAGTCCATGTCCATGGGCTTTCTGATTCCAGAGTCCTCGCCAGTAGCATGGCGAGGCTTAATGGTTATGAAGGCTATGCAGCAGCTCCTCCACGAAGTAGAGTGGGGCGGTCTGGACGTCCTTGTTCTCGACATGCCGCCTGGAACCGGCGACGTCCAGCTCACCATAAGCCAACAGCTGATCCTAGACGGCGCGCTCATCGTATCAACACCCCAAGACCTGTCACTCAAAGATGCTGCAAAAGGTGTCGAGCTATTCCGTAAAGTAGACGTAAAGTTACTGGGCCTGGTTTGCAATATGGCTGGCTTCAAATGCCCTGGATGTGGAGATTTGCACGAGGTCTTTGGTAATATGGACAACATCAGAGCCATGTGTGGAAAGTATGACTTGAACATGCTAGGGGAGATTCCGCTGCATGGAAGTATCAGTGCTAATGCGGATCGCGGTAAGCCGACTGTTGTGTCAGAGCCAGACGGAGAGCGAGCAATGGCTTTCGCCAAGATTGCCGAACAATTGGAGGAATTGATCGGGTTGCAGAAATGAGCTTGGGCATTGGGTACAATTTCACAATGTTTTTCAAGTCAGGATATGGTATTCAGATGCGTTAATCTACTCTAAGGCAGAATGCGACCTACGGCGTATCATCTCGCCTCGTAGGAATAAACCGAGCTCGAACTTGTTCAAATCTCAGGATGTTCCCTCAAGAACTCCTGCATCGATGTCGTCTCCACGTCCAGTCTGCCATTATCAAGCTTATCGAAAATCCACGTTCCACCGATAGAATGGTACTGGTAGGACCACCCGATATAAGTCTCAAAATGCCTCACATCCCCCTGTCTCCTTGCCTTTTTCGCTTCTTCCCTGAGCTGCGCAACCGTCCCCATCATCTGCACCGTAACCTTCGTCCCCCTCACCTCCTCATACAACCTCGCAGTCTCAAGGAGCGAATGCGCACCCGAACAAACATTCCAGAATCCACCTTTCTCAGCATCTTCCCGCTGCACAATCTCCGCCGTAAACTCCGCAGCATCCCTTTCCGTAGTCCAGTAGAACGGCTCATGCCCCGTCCCCCAAATCTTGATCCGCACTCGATCCATGTCCCAGATATTGGAGCCGTCCACGCCGAAATGGCCGTGGTTTGGTGTCGAGAAAAGCGTCTCGGCGAAGACGCCGTTGAAAATGTACAAAGGCTTGATATCCGACGTCATCTCCGCCTGCCGCCTAAACGACAAATACGGGTCGTAGCTCTCATGATGCCCGAGCTGTGCATTCCGCCAATCGTGGTTCCAGGCATCTGCCACAAAGCGCTTTATCCCCGCGCGCTCGGCGGCGCGCAGCAGGAGTAGTTGGCCGTCGAGTTGTAGCTCGGGTACCATGGCGTAGGCGCAGACTACGGCGTCGATACCACCTGCACACGCGCGATCTAGTGCGGGGATGTCGTAGTAGGTTGTGTATTGAATGAAGCTTTCCAGGTTTTTTTGGGTGGAGGGGGGCAGCTTGGTAGGACTGCGACCGAGGCCTCGCACTTGGTGGCCCCGGGATAGAAGGCTGTGGGCGAGCTTTTGGCCAAGGTTGCCGGTTATACCGGCGATGAGGACGAGCATTTTGCGAAGCCTTGAGGGGGTGGTGGTGGTGGTGGTGGTGGACTTGAGCTGAATTGATTGTGGTAATGTATCGAGAAGCCCTAGTGGATACAAGATACTGTTGTTAAAGTCAAGTCAATCATGTTTGCTTTATACTCATGCCCTCGCCCGCGCTCGGAGTCTTAGGAATCCGAGGCTATAAGGCTTCTAGCAGCTACGAGAGAGTGAATATGAAGCTATCACTGCCTCCTTACAATTAGTGAGGCTCCATCTCGGCCAATCTCGTACTGTAGTTGTCATCTTGCACGCCTTATGTTGACGAGAGATTGGCGGGAGAATTGACGATTAGGGCTTAGCATTACCGTTTGGGCTTCTACATAGCCGTATCCTAGAGAGACCCCGATCTCAGATCGTGACGTCCTATCGGCATCCCACCGACCCAGCATCACAACCGTTTTTCTACGGGCTGGCGGCAGTGATGTTTGTTCCGTGTTTTTATTCGTTGTAGCGTCCGGGGAATCTAAGGCGTTGATTTGATACCAAAAGCTTTCCCCTGTGTTACAAGATCGCAACGTTGACTGGGTCAAGAAGTTTAGATTTACAGTCGTCTAGCGTAGTCCAAACCGCTTTCCTCGGCTTCCGTAAGTCTACAAAACTAGTCAAAGCTCTTTTACAAACCCAATCGCTTTTCTCGGGTCCCGAGTGTTTACTAAATTGCGGTAAGCTGTCATGGTTGTCTAAGAGAAACAAGATCCCTCTTAGATGATTTTTCCATATCACTAGTGAAGCCCGCATACTTCCTCCATCAGTCCATTCGCTAGGTTTCCAGCAATTTCCCTGTGTTTGCAGACATGGCAATATTGATGCTCAGTATTGTCGCTCTTTTCGGTCCACTAGTAACGCTAGGTTTCGCACTTCCCCAATGCACGACTAATGACATCCGTCCGACCGCCACCATTGCAGAAGGCATAATCCATGGCACGACCACGGCTTTTGGATGGACACCGCAAATGACTGCGTATCAATACCTTGGGGTCCCGTTCGCGCAGTCACCGCCTCAACGGTTCTCTCCTCCGCAAGATGCCCCGCACAGATCATCACCTATCAAAGCTGCATCCTTCAAACCATCTTGCATCCAGCAATTTCCTAGTACGTCTCCCTTCTTTTACAAAATAATACTGTAAACTAAGCATTAGCCGCAGACGATGAGTTCCGGCAGATTTTCAACAACCCACCACTACCAGAAAGCGAAGATTGTCTTTACCTAAATGTCTTTACGCCACCCATAACATCGGCCCAACGCGACTTGCCCGTCATGTTTTGGATTCATGGAGGCAGCTTTACACTCGGGTCGGGACGTGTCAAGGAGTACGACGGTTCGAGATTAGCAGCAGAACAAGGTGTGATAGTAGTAACAATAAACTACAGGTTGAACGGTGCGAGGGCGCAGATGTTGAGTTCTCATAGCAACCGATTAACTAACCCTGTACAGTTTTCGGATTTCCAGCCTCTCCTGCCTTGGCCATAGAAGACCGAAACCTAGGCTATCTAGACCAGCGCAAAGCGCTCGCCTGGGTCTTTGACAATGTCCATGCATTCGGCGGTGATCCGTCGAAAATCACAATATTCGGAGAGTCTGCAGGCGCCTACTCCGTGAAGCAACTGGTCGCCAATCCTCCCCATCCTCTCCCATTCCGCGCCGCCATACTGGAGAGCCAAGCGCGAGGACCCACGGACAACAACGAGAGGAATTGGGCAACGTTCGAAGCTGAGCTGGGGTGTAACTCTACGTCGGCTATATCTTCACTCGCATGTGTTCGAGCCGCTAGCGCAGATCGCATCTTGGATATTCTCAACCGCAATGCGCTGTCATTCAGCCCCACATATGATAATATTACGGATGTGGCCTCGGTAGAAAATGCATTCATGGAAGGGAAAGCGGCAAAAGTACCAATCCTCATCGGTACCAATGCCGATGAAGGATCGGTTTTGACTTCGGTCATGCCGAAGCCACTGCTGTTGCTCGAGAGTATTTTCGGAAATAACTCGACAGCTATAGCTCTCGCCCGTCGAGCATACCCATCCATAGCCACGGAAGAAGACTTGATCTCTCAGATCGTTACCGACCACACGTATACTTGCACTACCTTGGCGCTTGCGAAGACGGCGAACAACGCCGGACATAAAGTCTGGCGCTACTACTTCAACGCGAGTTTCCCTAACACTCAGCCTTTCGCAGATGCGGGCGCATGGCACACATCGGAGATCGATCTCGTATTCGGCACTTATCCCAGAGATAACCAGACAACCTCTCAGCAAGTAGGGTTAAGCTGGTTTATGCAGCGGTCGTGGGCGGATTTCGCAAAAGATCCTTCAAGTGGGCCTGGGTGGTCATCTGTTGACGACACAGCACATGGGCTCGAGGTAGTAGGCGCGAATGGAACAGCGGGGGGGCGGTCTACTACCGGAGAACAAGTAGATGGGATATGTAAGGTCTATGCAGCAGCTATACTTGCATAAGTCTTCTAGAAGAAAGAGCAGAGAGAACCTCTAGCAAAGGACAAGCCCGAGATGTCTTGATATGGATGAACTAGGAGGAGTTTCGACTTAGCGAAGATGTCCTTGACTATAGGTATGAGAGGAGTACTTGTACTACACTAAGAGGTGGGTGCCTCTTGTCATCACCTTTCCGATGGCCTAGGCTTAATCTATATTCTCGCAAATCGAATATCCTTCCGCGTCTCCGACAACATGCACTAGCACAGCAATCTAACCCGTATGCGCTAGTATAGCAACCTTTTTCTAGCGTAAGAGATAGAGTATGCAAAGCGTTACGTCGCAGGCACTCCAAGTTAGCCTTGCCTAAACAAGGGCCGTAGTCACTGAACCAGGCCTAACCGCGGAGTCGCTCTACTGTTTTGATCAAAAGGAATACCCCGCATCAACCCCGCATCAACCCCGCATGTCGCACAATGATGATCGGGTATCATAGCTGGAGGCTTAATACGCTGCAAGTGGGATATGTTCGCGATGAAAACTCGTTGGTTGATCTAGTGCCTATAACGCAAGGCTGACAGTCTGCGAGTCGTAGACGTCGAGACGTGCAAGTAGCGAGGCTATATTCGGCAGCTTAGTGCTTAAGACGATCGGTTTAAACTACGATGAGCCGTATAAATTGAATAGAAAAGCAATGTCAAGTTCTGACATAGAGTGCGACAGCTGGTGTACATCCCGATCAACGTACAAACTGCTTACTCATTTACGGTGATATGAGGACCACGTTCACTTTGCTACAGCACCTAGCCCAAGTTTAATCACCTCACAGTCAATCGCCCGACTGATTGCAAGGGAAAAAGAGAGCCGGCAGTCTTCTGAAACTCGGAATTCTTTGCCTCATCATGGCGCCAGACCTCAATGCTATGGCAGGTGGCGAGCGGTGGGATTACTCGACGCCAGGTTCCAACGGGTATGACATTCCCAATATGGTCTACAACGTAAGTGAGTATCTTAATCTAGAATGAGCAAATAATAATGGCTCATTCAGGACCCTTCGTCTCGAAAGCTAAAAGTGTTAACGATTGGCGCGGGCCTGTCCGGCATCCAGATCGCGTATCAAATCCAGAAGTATACGGAAAACGTGGAGCATGTCATCTACGAAAAGAATGCAGACCTCGGAGGTACATGGTTAGAAAACAGATATCCAGGTAGGTAGCAAGAGGGTTATGACTTTTCATCGCGCTGACGCTCCACAGGTGCCGCCTGCGACGTTCCATCGCACGCATATACTCTAAACTTTGCGCTCAATCCAGACTGGCCTCGTTTCTTTTCTTATGCACCCGACATACGAAAGTACCTAGGAAAAGTGTGCGATGTGTTTGAACTACGGAAGTACATGGCATTCAACACTGAAGCTACCCGGGCCGAGTGGCAAGATGACACTGGTAAATGGAAGGTCACGCTACGCCAGAAGTCACCGTCCGGCGTAGAGCGAGAGTTTGAGGAAGAGTGCGATCTTTTCTTTTACGCCTCGGGTATCCTGAACAACTACAAGTGGCCCGGCATCAAGGGAATCAACAGCTTCAACGGCCGTATCGTACACACAGCAGCTTGGCCCGAGGACTACCAAAGCGAGCAGTGGAAGAACGATCGAGTAGCTGTCATTGGATCCGGCGCATCCTCAATCCAGGCAGTTCCCAACATGCAACCGTACGCCAAACACATGGACATCTTCGTCCGTACGGGTGTCTGGTTCGTCCAAATCGCAAACAACTACGGCCAAAACAAAGAGTACTCGCAAGCCGAACGCGATGAGTTTCGCCACGACCCACGCAAGCTTGTCGCGCACGCCAAAGACATTGAAAACCAAATCAACGGACTCTGGGGAGCTTTCTATGCCGACAGCGAAGCACAAAAGGGCGCACAGGCAGTGTTCCGGGAAAGAATGAAGGAGCGTATCAAAGATGAGCGGCTGTTGAAGGGATTCACCCCAAAGTTTGAAGTCGGCTGTGAGTTACCACGACTTCCCCAAAAGTTCAATTACTCACGACTCTACAGGCCGACGAATCACCCCGGGAGACCCTTACATGAAAGCAATTTAAGAAAGAAACGTTGACGTACACTTCACCGCCGTTAACGAAATCACCGAAAGCGGCGTCATCGGCGCTGACGGCCTCGAGCGCTGCGTCGACACCATAATCTGCGCCACGGGCTTCGACGTAACCTACCGCCCGCGCTTCCCCATCATCGGCAAACACGGCGTGGACCTATCTGAAAAATGGGCAAAAACTCCAGAAAGCTACCTTGGCCTCGCATGCCCTGACATGCCCAACTTCCTCATGTTCATCGGCCCCACGTGGCCCGTCGAAAACGGTTCCGTAACCGGGCCCTTACTCGCCGTGACCAACTACGCCACACAAATAATCAAAAAAATGCAGCGTGATCACATCAAGTCTTGGGTCCCGCGGCAAGATGTCACGGACGCTTTTAACGTGCACGCACAGGAGTGGGTCAAACATACAGTGTGGAAAGGAGACTGCCGGTCGTGGTACAAGGACAACGACACCGGGCGCGTCAACGCCGTGTGGCCTGGCTCGTCGAATCAGTATGCCGAGGTTATTGAGACGCCACGCTATGAGGACTTTGAGATCGTGTATCGGCATAAGAATATGTGGGCGCATCTAGGAATGGGGTATGCGGTTTGTAATATCAGGTTTCCCGACAGCGATGTTAGTCCGTATCTGGCAGTTGAGAATATTGATCCCAAGTGGTTGAAGGCGGTTGGTGGTCAAGGGCCGGGGGATGAGGTGAAGAAAGTGAGAGCGGAGAAGGATGGGGTGGAGGTGTAGAGGACGGGGGTGGATGCTGGCGTAGAAAAGGGAGACGGCGATACACTGACGTAGAATGTGAGTACATCCAGTTCATCGATATTCTTTTTATTAGCAACCCATCTATTCGCGAGCTCACAAGCACAAGAATAAATGTATACAACTTTGCGACTTTAATATACCTTGAGATCAAGCCAATGAGTCTTGTTCTTGAACCGATTACATCGCCGCTACCAAGTAGGCACGTCCAATACCCGTCTGCTTTGCCAAAAAGACACTCTGCTCCCTCATCTGAGTCTTCTGCTTGATCTCTGCAAACGGCGAGCGAAGCACGACGATGATGCCCCAAAGCGCCCACAATCCACGATATGGCAATCCAGGCACCTTTTCACTCGATTTCTTCGTGTCGTTTGATTCTAGAATCATCGCCACGTCTTCGCAAATGGCATCCAAAGCAAGTGTTATCGCGCTTCGAAACTTCGATTCGAGGGTTCCCTTAATAGAACCTCTCCAGGTCCCGTACTGCGACGTTTGTAAAAGTTGCAGTGTCGCTTCGAGGACGTGGACTTCAACGCTTCTGTATAGACACCTCGCGATGACACGATTCGTCCTTGTTGAGGAGTTTAGTACGCCGTTGAAAAGACTTTGTCCACTGTAGTCTTCTCCTGCAGATACGTCTATGCCGTCTACTACGTCCGAAAGATCTTTGGCTGCTTTCAACCCCAACTCGGCCAATTTGAAAGCCGTTTCTTCTTCGATTTTCGTCTTCGGCCTGGCAATTACGGCACGCGCACAAGTCCAGATTTTGACTGCTTCTCGAACTACTGGATCCAAAGCGACACTTGTAGTCCAAGAACTATCAAGGGCTTCGAATTGAAGCCAAACCCGTGTGTCTGTGCGTAATGAGGCGAGTAATCCCATCAACTTTGGACGGACTCGTCAGCTACGTTTCTGCATGTGACAGACAAGGGTATGGACTCATCTACGTACCATGGTGTGCCGAATAAACACAAACGTGGCTCTGTCCATTTCCGTGACGAGATTCCGCTTTGCTCGTAGCTGAAGTAAAGCTAAAGCTCCATTGATATGAGGATGACAACCGTGAACGTCAGGGATAGTGTTGTTTGCTGGTCGATCGGTAACGAGAATCTATCCAAATTCAGGTCATTGCAAGACTAAAACCAGCTAGATGTCTGGCTTCGACCTACCTCAAACATGCCGGCCCAGAATGTCCCCGCAAGAAGTGAATCGTCTTCCACTAGACACTCGTCGCGTAATGCAGCGTTAGCTTTGGATATAGCCTGCCCGTATTCCGCCCTCGCCTTTGCCATTAGACCAGACTGGAAGCGCTGACGCGCTGCGCTCGCCAAGGATACAGCCTTTATCGCATGTTGAAAGAAGCCGATCGAATCTCTCATTAGAAGATTCGGCAGAGTGTCAAAGAGCGATAGATTAGAATGCATAGTGTAGTCGTCGTAGAGCTGGGCCAGACTCTGCAACTCGGCGCTGACATCAAGTTCCCTTGGAAGATAGAACCGCGTCTCCAGCAACCTTTCATGCTGTTCAGATTGGTGCTTGGCGCGCTTGTGGATGTGTGTTTCGCTGGGTGAAGTCTGTCGATGCTTTACAGCCTGCGAAGCGGACGACGTTGAACGCGTCTGTACACAGGACTTGCAGTGCCGTCTAGGTAGTCTGTGAATGTCGCACTAGAAACCGAGTTATGCAGGGCCTACCAGCAAATGTACAAAAACGTACCCCACGTCTGTTCTTGCCCGCCAAGCCTTCGCGTGAAGACACTTTTGTATTTATCATGAGGAGTTGATTACGTGCGCGTATATGCGGAGAGTGCGCAACGGAAGCCATCGTATTGATGATGTGTGGCCCTATCTAGCTGACATATTAATTGTGGTATACCCGTTGTAGAGAGTATAGATGGGGTGCCTCTTAAGATCGGAAGCGTCGGACTTTGGCAGCTTCACCGTAATAGTTAATAGCGGGCCCAGAGATGCGCCGATCATGCGCGCTAGACATTTACAGGTTTATAATACCGCCGCGAAAGCCCCGTCAAGCGTGTCGAAAGTTGCATGACGGCTGCTACTTCATCTTGCTTTGTTGCGCCTGTGCGTGTTAATCATGCGTGCGCGCGAGATTTCCGTTACCAACACTACCTAGGTATGGCGGCACTGCCCGTATCTTACATTACCTACTACTTGTCTTCGCAGCTATGACAGTATCCAGAGTGCGCACGCGACACTCTTTTTGGTTCCGCGCGTCGCAGCGTCTAAAAAGTCTTTTATTCACGTTTGCTGGGTGTCAGTCGGAGCTCCGGCGAGGAGCCGGGAAGCTTCCGGTCTGTACAGCTGATTGCTGTTTGCCCCATTGTTCCATCCCATCTTTGTTTTATCTGCCTTTGTCCATCTGTTTGCTCTTAACCGGCAAGCCTTATATAGGCTACCGCTCGCAATAGATAGACCAATCGACATGATTCATCCCAAGCGATTCCGCTTGACACTGGGCTCTGGAAGGGTGGCTTCCCGCAACACATCCTGGAATCGCAACGTCATTTATCCACTCATAGCTGACAAACGAGCCTAACCAGTAACATGCTTGGTCAACCTAGGTGTTTGGAAAGGCAAGGCAGAAAGGTCAACAGTGATGTAATTGATTTTGAATGAGTGATCAGGTATACCACGTAGGTTCCGGAATCTCGCCCAACAATTCGAATCTCCCTAGTTCCCGGTTTTTGTACGCGACAGGATCGTGCAGCGTGTGCGTCCTGACATCCCTCCAGAATCGATCCAAGCCCACCTTTTGACTCGTCGCTTTGGCGCCTGTGACTTCGAAGACTCCAGAGGTCACTCGTAGGGCGGTCTCCGTTGTGACGACCTTGACGCTCGCGACCCATTCGGCAAGCTCACCTCGCTCACGTGCCGTCAATCTGACGCGAGAGTCTAAATCACCTCCATATTGTTGGAAGATGGCGTCGACTTTCTGACCCGCACGATCTGCCAGAGCGGAGGCGGCACGAAGGTGAGCGTGGAAATTGCCATAGCGTTCAAGAATGTAGAACTCGTCAGCCGCCTTCTTCTTGTTCTAGTCGCGCATTAGAAAGTAGCGTATGGCTGAATGAATACTGGAGTGCTTGCATCACCGCCAAAAGGCCATGCCCGAGTGCCAGATACAGTGTACTCGGCTGCGTATCGCTGTGCGCCAAGAGCAATACCGAGATAAAAGTTGCTGAAGACGAGCTGGATGGATGGGAGAAGTAGCGAAGCGAATGGTATCTGCAGCGCTCGTGGATCAGGTTCTTTCTTCTCCAAGTCCCAGCCAAGCGCATCCGCCCAAGGCACCCTCACTTCGGAGATCTTGACACTACCAGACTCCGTCAGACGGAGACCGATGTTGTTCCAATCGTGTCCGAATTGAATCCCAGGCTGATAGGTCTTTGCAAAAGCGAAAATGTGGTTTCCGGTGTGTTCGTAGACGCCCTCGAGAACGGTGAGGTCGGAAACAACACCGCCTGTGTTAAAGAACTTGAACCCGTTGAACACGATGTTGTCACCATCAGATTTGATGAAAAGGTCACTGTCTCTGGGATTGACAGCGCCGCCGATGAAATAGTTGTTTTCGATTATGAGCTTTTGGATGCGATCGGCTTGTTCGGGTGAGCCGACAATGTTTGCGGTGGTCGACCATAGAAGATGATAGCCGAGCAGCATGCCGATCGAGCTGGTATAGTTAGTATAGGTAGGCAGATTTACATAGTTGACAGTACCCATCTGCTTCGGCTACCTTCCGGATCGCCTTGTAACCTTGTTCAATGTTAGCGTCTCTGACGCCTGACTTTAGTGTGCAGAAAGCTTACCACTACTCCAGGGTTGACCACCGCCACCATATTGCCTTGGGCCAAGAATCTTGAGAAGCCCAGAGTGCTTTAGCAGGGCCACTTCGGCTCGCGGAGATTTGTTTTCGCGGTCGCGCACGACGGCATCGATAGCAAGTACATCTGCGACTTCTTGAGCACGCTGGAGCCAGCCCGCTTCATCGTCTGGAATAGATGACCAGTTTTTCTCAAACTCGGCATAGACAGCCGGGTCTCTGGAGTCAATGTTTTGTGCGTTACCGCGCTCGCGGTTGGTACCGTTGTTGATAGCCATCATGCGTGTAATTGAAATGTCAAAATTGTTCAGTTACATCGATTGTTCCCTCTACGTTCCATTTCATGACTTTATACCCGAGTGTTCGCTAAGAAAGCTTCGGAATGATACGTTTTCACCAGCGCATTGCGTGCTATCATTGCATTCTCATGTCATCCGCGTGGCTGCAGTGGGGTGAGTGAAGAAGATCCCTTGGTGGTGAGAGTTGAAGGGTGCAGACAGGGATGTAACGCCGATACCTTGGTCAAAAGGTCGACAGGTCAACTTGGCTTATCAGTGAACGCGTTTGCCGTGGAGTAGCGTCGTCCCCTGTCACTTCGTGGGGTAACACATGAAATCTTTATCTCCGAGGATGATCTTATTGCTGCATCGCAAACCGCACAATGTAATGTTGAGTTTTCACGCAGGTAGGAAAGTGGACCGCGCCGATCCGTGTAGTTGTGGAGGTAGCACCTACAGCCTGCTTACAAGCTAACCTCCCGTGGGCTAGCTCGAACGCGAAGCTTAACACTGAAGACGCGTTCGCCATTCAACCCCTCAATCGCACCATCATCCATCTCGTTTTACTCAACCCTTCACCCCCACCCCCCCTGAGGAATCGTGCATTTCCGACTTCCTATGCTGAATGTGAGCTCTATGCAAGCTTGCCGTTCATTCCGTCTTCCGGCTCTTCGCGAAGTACTTGGAAGTGTCGCCAAGTGGCAGCTCAACGATAGAGTCCATCAGCAATAGAGCGAACGTCAGATACCAGCCTGTGAATTGAGTTTAAACGTCAGCATACACCTTATGTGCGTTTTTCAGCGGGTAGGCACTTACCGGTCAATCCAGCTAAAAAGCAAAACGCTCCGCCGCCTTTCTTGAGAGCGGTCGAGGTAGCAGGATGTCCATCTGCCACAGCAAAATAAGAAGCCGCGACTAACATGAATCCGAGCTCGACGCAAAAGAAGATGATGATATACACCACGTTTGTCGGCAAAGAGGCGACGAGGAATACCAAGGCGAAAACCGTCCACACTATGCTGCCATTAGCGGCACTGCCACCCTCAGTAGCCTTGACTACTAACTGATCATGAAGAATCCGAGAGCGTTGTTGAGCTCCTTCACGTTGTCTCCATATGCCGCCACCACTCCAAAGGCTGGTGTCAGAATCGCACCATAGCCAGCATAGAACAGGCCCGCCTGAAGTTAGCCAACAGTTTCCGGGAGCGTTTGGTTTGACATACCAAAGGCACTGAACACTGTATACGCGAAGCCGTTGCCGACAGAGAGCTCCCACTGCGCAGTAATTACCAAGCCTAGCATGTCATTAGCCGGGTCTCAAATGCACTGTGAACATAGATGACTTGCCAAAGGCCGCTGCGAAGAAGAAGTTGGCCACGAAGACGTTGTTCGTGGCGACTCCCCGCCATTCCATCAGGCTCAGCGAGAGAGTTGTCAAAGTGGTTGCAAAGACCCCGATTGGAAGTGCCGTCTTTGCCTCTCTTAGCAAAATCGTCTCTCGTCTATCGAGCACCACTTACTCCAGCGCCCAAGGTTTTCTTCGCGACGAATTGCACGAAAGGAGCCTCATGCGTGAGCTGCTTCTCCACGTCAGTGCTGTTAGCACTACTCTTGCTGTTCAGGTCAATCGTCGAAGAGATAGGCATGGTTGTCTGTGAGCATGAGAACGTTCACGCGATTTCCTGGTTCTAATTGGCATCCCTTTGTACTGAAAGTACACAGTACCCAACCCATACGGCATCAGTAGCGACACCGAGCTTGTGTGCGCTCTAGCCGTGGTCATTACGACTATGCGAGAGCAAATGACGTGCTCCGGCACTACGTGTAGTGCCAGGTATCACTTAGCATCCGAATCGCGCCGACACAATCTCGCATCTCCCTTGAATGAAGCTAACATAGCCTAGTGCTCATACTGATCACTTGCGGTGCATCTTGTTTTGGGTATCTCACGGTAGCGTACAGCAGATGACGCCTTCAGGTTTCCAGATTGCCACATCAGACCTTGACCGAAGATTGCTGACAGTTGACCGAGGAGGCCCACGGCTTGGATTTGCGAGAAGTCGATATAAGCGTCACATTCGAAGATTCAGCATGCAGGGTCCGGAGTGCAGAGGTATGGGGACTTTGATGAAGCTTAATGGTCAGTGCGTGATCGCTGTTACTGACCAGGGCCTCCCATGTGTTGAAGTGGAAAAGTTGATGTAAGAGTTGTTCCTATTCTAGAGTGAGATGCAGCGTTAAGTACTCTGTTTACTAGCCACCTGCTCCTTCCATAACTGAGGTCCTTGCAGCTGCTGCTGCACCTGATTGCCCAGGCAGCACCTGCTCTCAATACCATGTGCTACAGCAGTCGACACGTCTCGATAACGCGAAAGCCAACCAGAAAATTAATATCGGCAAAGACGATCGGGGGACAGATCGTTATCCACAGAGCGACATTGATTCAAACACCCGGCTACACGTGCGTCACCCCCGCATATTTCACCGATAGTTGCATGTCACGCAATCCCCGCTTTGAATGCGCACATCCGATCCTCAACTCTAGTCGTCGTTTCTACCCACCACACAAAACAACAGCAAAACATCTTCCGGCACATAATTGCATCAAAATTGTGTCCCAAAACTGAATAGGCAAATGTCGCAGCGCAAGAGACAAAGAATAGGTACATTGCTAGAGCACCAACATTCCATAGGAATACGTGGCTGATTCGACTGGAAGATATAGAGACCGCGGAGAAGAGTAATACTAAAGGACATTCCAGTGGAACAGCGGATGGCTATACGCGGGCGGTACAGCTCGATCTGAATCAGGATCCGGACCGTGTGCTCTTTGCGTGAGCTGCCTCCCATCGAAAGCTTTGACACGTAACATAACATGCGAATACAGATACTGGGTTCCCAATGTCTCAGGCGGTCTCGTAGTCTCAAAGATAGCCCAAAAAACAAACTGGGACCTGCCATCAAACGTGCGCTACGCAAAAACAGCCGAGGCGTATGGTTTCGAGTACGGGCTCACTCAGATCCGCTTCGCTGCATCATACGGAGCCGCAAACCAGCACGAGAGCGTATCGTTTTCCCAGGCGCTATTGCATAGCACCAATCGACTCAAGCTCATCGCAGCTATACTTCCCGGGCCGTGGAATCCGACTGTCGCAGCAAAGCAGATTGCTAGTATTGATAATTACATGAACGGGCGCATCGCGGTGAACATTGTATCCGGCTGGAACAAGAGCGAGTTCACGAGCATTGGGCAATGGTGGCTTGAGCATGCCGAGCGATACAGACGCTCAAACGAGTTCATCCGCGCGCTCAAGGGTATTTGGACAGCCGGAGATGAGGGCTTTACATTTGGTGGCGACTTTGTATGTTATGAAACAATTTGCGAATCGCGAATCAGGCTGAAGACACTAACCTCATATCCTAGTACCAATTCCGAGACTACAAACTAGCACCCAAACCACTCCAGAAGCCACATCCGGAGATCTTCCAAGGCGGCAACAGCGATGACGCCAGGAACAACGGGGCTGAAGTCAGCGACTGGTATTTCATGAACGGCAACGATCTAGATGGTTTCCGCGAGCAGATCGCCGACGTGAAAGAGCGCGCGCGAAAGGCTGGACGGGAAGGCCAAGTACGATTTGCCGTCAACGGCTTCGTCATCATCCGCGATACGGAAGAAGAAGCGATTCGCGTATTAAAGGAAATACAAGGCAAGGCCGACACCGAGGCCGTGGAGGCATTTCGGGAAGCAGTTCAACAGGCTGGTGCTAGTACGGGCAACAAGAAGGGTATGTGGGCGGATAGCAAGCTGGAAGACTTGGTGCAGTACAATGATGGCTTCAAGACCAAGTTGATTGGTACGAAAGAGCAGATTGCCGATCGAATCCTATTGTTGAAGAGCTTAGGCGTGGATCTGCTGTTGACTGCTCATCTGCACTATGAGGAGGATATTGAACGATTTGGCAAAGAAGTATTACCTTTGGTACGCAAGCTGGAGGCTGCAGGAAGAGGGAAGGACGCAGATGATGAAATTAGGCGTACAGGTGATATTTATCGAAAAGCTTAGCGGCTGCGTTGTATGTAGTACCTACTTGCTCTCGAGAAGACCCCCGACTTTCTCGGCAATAGCAATCATCTTCTCTTCTTGTAACCTACGTCCCACGATCTGCACGCTTACATGCGCGCCGTCGTAAATGTTGGGGTCGTCTAAGGTCGTGTCAGTATTGCATCATCTCTTGGGATCAATGGCGTGTTGCATCTACTCACAGTCGTCTTGAATGCCCTTGTCCCGGTCGTCGAGAGCCTGGTAACTCTCATCTTTCACGTCCACGCTCTTGTCGACGTTCGTCACTGGTACCACGACGCTGGTGTAGTCAAGTGCATTGACGAACATGGTGTACCCATAGTACGTGTACTTTTCCTTGCGCGCAGCGGGAAACGGCGCGACCGGAGATATGATGGCATCCACAGGTCTACCTGTACCCGTCTTGGCAGCTGTACTGTTCCAGTACTCCATGTACTCCTTCTTCAGCCTTCTCATCTTAACGTTGGTCGCGGCGATTTCGCTTCCAGTGAATTCCTTCTTAAGCTTCTCGTAGAGCGCAACTTGTGGCGCCATGGGCTCGCCAGAGAGTGTGAAGGCACCCCGTACATCCTTTCCGCCGTCGAAGATCCAAGAGTTGAAGCCCGTATCGCCGATCGTACGGTGCGAGGGCGGTTGCCAATCAATGACCTCGTGTCCGGCCTCGCGCACTGCCTTAACGGCCGTCTCGATCGCGCGACGGACAGGTGGTGTGGGGTTCACGACACCATCTGTTCGCAGGATACCGAAGCACAGTTTCTTCGCATTGTTGACCTCCGCCTCAAGATCCGTGCGCCAGGGTATCTCGTGTACGAGGGGATCGTGAAACCATGGGCTCTGTTCCAGCAATGCTTGTGTAACCAACCTCAATGACGCCGCGTTTGTCGCAAGCGGGCCCACTACGGACAAGATAGTGTTTTGGCCGTCCATGGAATTCGCCATGCCTTCGTAAGGCAGTCGACCTGTAGACGGACGCAGGCCGTAGAGTCCATTAAAGGCAGCAGGGATGCGGATTGAGCCACCTATATCTGTACCGAAGCCGAGAGGAGCTGCGCGTGATCAGCCGCGATTAATGGCCGATGCCAAGAATGGTGCATAGCATTGTGGATGGTCGATGACTTACATCCTCTAATCCCAATCAATGCTCCCTCGCCACCTGAGCTACCGCCTGCGGTAAGGTTTCTATTTTTCGGGTTCAACGTATATCCGATGATATTGTTCACCGTCTCTCCAGACATGAGTGTATGTGGGACGCTGGTCTTGCAATACAAAATCGCACCCGCCTTGCGCAGCATCCCCACCATCTCGCTCTCCACGACCTTCTCTTTACCCGTACCTTTCTTTCCTTCAAATGTGCCAATCCATCCGACATAGCCCATTGTTGTCTCGACATCCTTGACGTGGAACTGATCCTTTAGCGAGACGGGTATTCCATGGAGGGGCCCAATTGTTCGCTTGTGTTGCTTGTAATAAGCGTCGAGGACCTTCGCATCTTCAATAGCGGCATCAAAGAAGATTTCATGCAGGCAGTGGAGCTGGAATTGTCAGAATGAAATGCGCAAGTCTTGATGTCTCGAATACCAATTGGTGCGCTAATGCAGCCCTGTGGCAGAAGGCCTTGGTGACATGCTCAGCGGTCCAGCGGCCTTCAGCCACATTCTTTGCGATGACATCGGCACTACTCTCTGTGACGGACAGCTCTTCCTCGCTCAGATACTGCCTCACATAGTGTGTCACGTCGACTTGCTCCTCTATTGACGGTATCTTATCGAGGCGCCATTCCGCCGGTATCGCAGCCAAAATAGATTCGCGCTTCTTGCTGGCAGCGTCTTGCCACGATGATGCAGTCATTTTGCAATATAACGGCAAGCTTTCCAAGATTCGTCAAAGGGCGAGAGCTAAGCTTTAATGCATCAATGGGTGGGGGGAAAAACCACAGATTAAGAGGGGTAGACGTCGCAGGTGGCTGACTTGTCGATATGACGTAAACGTTGATAGGGCAAACGGCTTCGCAGGCCAAGTGGGGTAGCTTAGCCGCTTGTACCTTCCAAATCAGTGTAGCTTGAGAGAGTGTACAAGGAACTCTCTGACTACAAAACACAAACATATATTCATGGTCAGACTGCTGATGTGCAATATCTGGGCGTATGGCGCGAATGCGCGCATTGAGCGCACGTGATGTGGTGTCCACGGTGCTCGCTGCGCCCTAGCGTGTCTGCACAGCCTCAAGCATTACCTAAGCCTGCAGTAACATGCTATTCGCTTAGGAACGCGTGAACTGTGTGTCAAATTCCTTCTTGACTCGAGTAATTAACAACGTGGATTTCTTTCTGCAAATTTCTGCATCTAGATGATTTGTTAAGCATCCTATTGCCCCTCTCACCACCTCGAATGCAAATTTGTCGACAGTTCTATCGAGCTTAAACAGATCCCATCCTATTGCCTCACAGAAGTAATGGCTCCGAACAGATTTCTCTACCCAGGAGCGTTCTCTCGCCATGTTGCAACTGTCCCCGAGTTCCCATCCAAAGCTTCACTCCCCAATAAACCCCGGGGGCATGCTCGCAGCAATATCGCACGCCTAGCAGCTGCCATCTCCGAACACGAACCTGTTCGACTCTATGCTCAGCCTAGCGATGTACGCCTGGCAAAAGACCTAGTCCGCCAAGCCGTTCGAAAGTCTGTCAGCAGTACTAGGAAGAATGTTGACATTCATCATTCCAATGGAGACCCACCATCTCTGGGTTCGCGACACAGGCCCGATATACGTGCGTGACATAAACACCGCTGAAAAGAAGTCGCGGTTCGCCATTGACTTTGTTTTCACCGAATGGGGCCACAACGACAAAGAATCCGTTGAGGGATGGCCGGAGTTTAACCCCGCAGAGCTCCAAGAGAGCGTCAATTTCGCAAAACATGTCCTCTATTCGGACAAAACCCCATCTCTAGTGACAAGAATCCAATCTAAACTTGCTTTAGAAGGTGGCGCAGTGGTAGTCGACGGCGAAGGCACTCTCGCCACGAAAAGCAGCATCCTAAACGACAACCGCAACCCCGGTCTCTCCCAGCACGAGGTCGAGGCTGAACTTCGCCAAAAGCTGGATGCAAAAAAAATCATGTGGTTCCCAGGCAAGGACGGCCTGAATGTCACAGACGTCCACGTCGATGCCGAGGTTAACTTCATTCGACCTGGTGTAGTTGTGGTCCCCCGACCGCATCGCGGCGTACCTCAAGCATGGTGGCAGATTCACAACGAGATACTGGCTATGCTTGAGCAGACAGTTGATGCCCAAGGACGGAAGTTCGAGATCCATACCGTCGACGAACCAAATCCAGAATGTCTGGGTGACTTGTTGGAAAATGAAGACGAGGCGCCCGCGACAAATTATGTCAACTTCTAATTTGTGAACGCAGGCGTGATTCTTCCGCAATTTGGCGACGAGGCGACAGATGCCGCAGCGGTGGAACTATTTCAAAGGCTCTGTCCAGATCGCGTGATCAGACCAGTCAGAGTGCACGCTCTTCCGGTGTTCGGAGGCGTGATTCATTGCGCGACATAGCAGGTGATTGATGTGGATGTCGATTAGGAGGCAAGTGATTTATAATAAATACTGAAGGGATAGGGTACCGCGTTCTCAGAGAGACTGTCTGATTAGAGAGATGATTGCTTGTATACTATGTGTAATTTTAGAATAGACATCTCCATAATAAAAACGTCATTTATTCATACATAGCTTCCGGCACATGCTTGTCAAGTACCTTACTTTTCGCAGTCCTAGCTCTGAACACGGTCTTCATTTGCCTGTCCGGTGAAGTAGTTTTGCCAATGATGTTCTTCTCTGAATCTAAGTAGCGCTCGTATCTTTTTGTTCGACATGGGTGCTTCGAACCGATCCAACTCCCTTGTGATGGGAATGTGCGGGTAATGGCGTTTGAGAAACTTCGCCGTAGGCGTTGTGTTCGTTATCGAGTCATTCGTCGCATTGAAGATCTGAAATCCCAACCCGGACGTTTCCAGAGCCTTTATGCACATCTGACCAAGGTCTCTTGCGTCGACATACGACCATCCGTGGGCGTACCACTTTTCCGCTTCAGAGGTATATTTTTCGAACACCGCTTCGTACTCGTCAGGTTCAATCACCCTACCAATCCTCAGACAGTAGATGTCTACTCCAAATCTGGCTGCATAGCTGCGAGCAACTCTTTCTCCAACCACCTTTGACAGAGCGTACGGGTCTGAGGGGTTGAGGTCAAGCGTTTCGTCGATCGGAAAAGAAGGGAACTCGCAGTGTCCTTGACCGAATGAAACACCATATGTCGTGACGCTGCTCGCGATGTCGATCTTCTTGACGCCCAACTTGCAAGCTGCTTCGATCACGTTATGAGTACCCATCACGTTGATTCTGAATGTCTCCCCGTCTGATACGATCATAGGCGTCGACATGGCAGCGAAGTGGATCACTGCGTCGGGGATCTGTGGCGGATGAGCTGGAAAGGGTTCTCCAAGTCGCATGTAGGTGTTCAGGCAGCTGAAAACCTGACCGCTATCCGCCAAATCGCATCTCATTGTGTAGATGCTGGGATCGTCCAGCTTTACGAGATTCAGATTCAGTACGGTATGCCCAGCCTTGGCCAGTGCTTTTACCATCTGTCGGCCGACCCGACCCTCCCCTCCTGTAAAGACAACGCGAAGGCTCATGGAAGTCACCAGAAATGAGTGACTTGTTGTTGCGATATAGCCGTCCAAATGCAAGGTCTGTGATGAAAAGTGTTTAAAACCTGGCGCACAGTAGTATTTTGGTTCTCAGGGGAAGAGCTTGTGGGAAGAGGGCACTGAAGATGATGGTTTCTGGTGGTGCTTTTACCTCCCACGTCCTGTCTTTCTTGAAGGAGACAAGTTCTGCAGCGTCGCCTGACGTACGTCAACGCCGCATTCTTGTCCTGTAACGGAATCGGAAATGCTAAGGCGACGCAAGTAGCTGCATGCAGAGTATGACACTAGAGCCGCATCCATATGTGGTAGCGAAGCCGAAGACACGAAGCACTTTAGCTCGGCTTCTTCATCCCCCGCGTGAGGTCTGGCGCGGGGCGAACCAAACACCTGAAATGGCATCGATCGACGAAAGGAAAGACGCAAAGTTGGATAGATGTAGGTAGCGCAATCTTCACTCCTCACGCGATGCTTCCGCTTAGGTCATGATATGTGCACTAGCTCAGCATCTTTGTGGGTCTCTGAGTCAGGAGAGACAGAAGGGCATCTGCGTTGAAGTATTTTTATTAAAATTGAGGAGCGTCTCCTGGAATGAGGTTGTTGGTAGGACCTTCAACCACCATTTCCATAATGTCCACACCCCAGATCGGCTTTTGTAGACTCGGCGCCATGGGTTTCGGTATGGCAACACACCTTGTCAAAACTGGATACGCAGTAACGGGCTACGATGTGTTGTTATCTACCATGGAGAAGTTTGTAGCTGCTGGTGGACTCCCTTCGGCCTCCCTCGCAGACTCTGCGACACGCAAACAGTTTTACGTCGCTATGGTCGCATCGGCGCAACAAGCACAGCCTGCTCTTTTTGCGGAGAACGGTATTGTGAAAGCATTACCAACTGGTGCGACCTTGTTGCTGTGCTCCACAGTACCAAGTAGCTACGCAAGGAGTGTCGAGATGGGACTGAAGGATATGGGAAGAGATGATATTTTTCTGATCGATGCACCTGTTTCTGGAGGTGCAGTTCGCTCTGCAAATGGCGAGCTCTCCGTTATGGTTGGTGCTTCCGCGGCAGCGATTAAAGAGGCTAGATGGCTTCTTGAAAAGATTTCCGCACCATCTAGGCTTTTCATTGTGGAAGGAGGAGTTGGGGCTGGAAGCAACATGAAGATGGTGCACCAAGTGCTAGCTGGAATCCACATCCTTGCTGTCAGTGAAGCGTATGGATTTGGTGCAAGACTTGGCCCCGGCAGACAGGATGTGTACGAAGCCGTGGTTAAGAGCCAAGCGTGGAGTTGGATGTTCGAGAATCGAAGTAAGAGAGTATTGCAAGAGGACTATTCTTCGGGCGGCAGTGCTGTTTCCATCATCATCAAGGACATGGTAAGTTTTTCGATGGCTTGCCAGACCCTGTGGAAATCATGTTCAGTATTTGTAACGAGTACCAGGTCATAATAACATCCACGGCACGAGACATCCAGTTTCCAGCAGCGCTGTGCTCCATCGCAGAGCAGGTCTACTTCTCGATTCAAGATCGAGGCTGGGCTGGAGAGGACGACTCAGGGATAGTACGCATCTGGACATCTGGTACTTTTGCGAGCCTCCAAAGTGTGTCTACCGCGGAAGATGATGGCGCAAAGCTCAAAATGGTGGTCGACTTGCTCGTCGGTATTCATCTTGTTGCCGCGGCTGAGGCTATTTCGCTGGCCAAGCACGTCGGAATTCCGTTGGCCCAGCTGTACAAGCTGACATGCGACGCCGCAGGGAGCAGCGCTGTGTTCAGAGATCTTGGCGGAAAGCTCATCCAGATCATGGCTGGCCACGCAGAGGATAGCGGTGACGTTGTGAAGGAAATTACACAAAGACTTCAGCGAGTCATCGATGAGGCGCAGGCGATTAGGTGCCCTCTATATCTCGGAAGCGGAGCGTTGAATCTTCTGCACCAGGTAGGGCGTAGCCCTGATCTGGCGTCCTTGTTGAACCAGTATCTCGTATTGTAGGAATATTGGCGGTGTTGCAGGAATGAGTGTAGGCTTAGAAAATGAAATGATAGCTTGGTCATGGCGCACGCGTACTTTCGCGATGACGTGCTCTTCCGACAATCGATCATTGTTCTTCTGACAATCGATCACCTCGAATTCTCCTCAACAAGAACGGACTTGTTAAGGTCGAAACGGTGAGCTGGCAGGCGGAGCTTGACTTTTCTTCCCGAGTCGGAGACGGCCTTGGAGCGAACAGGCCGCTTTCCTCTTGTGCTTAGTTCGCATTTCGAGCCGCACTGCAAATTGGGTCTGGGCTGGAAGCTGAGGTCTCTTTGCACGAGGGGATTTGGTCGGCACACTACCAGTCGCTAACTTCCCCGGGGTCGTTAGCACACCTTGGCGCTGACCGCAAACGGCAAAATATCCCAACGAGCCGCACGCTGCCGCAGCGTCCACCTACAGTAATTTTCCCGACGCTATTCCGCGTCGGAAACAGGTTCTGATCGGCCTGACGTCCGGTTTGGTTCAGAGGTACCAGAGCAACATCGTCTCGACCACGAGTACGAAAACCCGCCGTTGCTACCTAGCGTACACCGTGCCCTCTCTTGGACTTCGAAAGATCAGGCGTAATGTGGGTCAATAATTGACCATGAGGCGCAATCCCAAGCACATGGTGGGAAGTCTTTCCTGTCGTTCGCTGCCACCGTCATCGAACACCGTCAGCCCGTCTTGTTTTCCCTTTGTAGAACCTGTCACGTTCCACTTGTTTTCGTGAAGCTCTATGCTTGCGACCCGAGCCTCGGGATCTACGCCTGCATAAGTAACCGCGTATTCGACCGTTTTTGAGCCACAGGCTGCGGAAGAGGCAGCGAAGAGCGCGCTATGAAGTCGCGCGCAGGTTGGTTAGTTTGCCGACGGAACGTTCTCAGGAGGAGTTTCAAGCGATCAAAACGGTCGAACCATGGTCTGACCAAACTACAGCGAAACGTGTCGGCGACGCAAATTGAAGTGCGACCAGCAGAAGCCGACATGCGATCGGTGTAGGAAGGCGAGGCGTAGTTGCGTCCAGGGCTCCATCTTTCGTCACCAAGATGGATCCTAGGCGTTGAGTAGTGACCATGCTGACGAGGAGCGACTGCAGCCACCAGCAGGCCACAACGTCCCCAACGTCCCCAACACGCAGGCACGCCACGCTGCAAAATGCAAGAGGCCTTGCCGTTGGGATTTAACAGAGATCATGCTAATCGACTGTTGTAGTCACTTTCATATACGTGAACGACCCAGGGGCTGATGTGCCGTGCGCCGCAACTGCAACACCTGGCGTCGTTATTTCTCCGGGAAACAGCCCCGGGCATAATCTGCTTGCACCACCTATTCACGATAGCGGGCTTTTTGTGCCTGAGGTAGGGCTCACCCCCAGCTCCGAACTTGATCGTGATGTGGCACCGGAGTTTCCACTTGAACACGTGACGTGGGATGCGACAATAACGCCAGCGAGGTCAAGCAATGTAGCCGAGGATATCGACCAAGTGTGGAGGTTAGTGCAAGTAGTGCGCATATAGGAAGAATTAAAGGATTGAACTGAGGTTGTATTGCAGATGCTGTTCCGTCGAACATCTATAGGATGTAGAGCTGCAGCCCTGCATCTCGCATTGCAGATGCAATAATGAAGGTCCTACTCACCGGAGGAAGCGGTTTTATTGCGGCACACTGTCTCGACTACCTTCTTGAGCGTGGGTAAGTGACTACGAAGTTGATAGTCAGAAGGCAGTCTTACTGATTATGCTAGCCATGACGTCGTCATGACTGTGCGATCGAATGATAAGGGCGACGAAATCATCAAACGCCACGCCAATGTTACTGGAGATCGACTATCTTACGTCGTCGTTGCAGATATTGCGACACCTGGCGTATTCAACAATGCGGTGCAGTCGGATCCACCTTTCGACGCTGTACTGCATACGGCCAGCCCGTTTAATTTCCAAATGATTGATGCGAAAAAGGATCTGCTAGATCCCGCGATTCTAGGCACGATAGGGATTCTGAGAGCCATCAAGCTATATGCCCTCAAAGTCACAAGGGTAGTGATAACATCTTCTTTCGCTTCTATCATCAATCCCATGCAGCACCCGGCTACTTACGACGAGACCATATGGAACCCAGTGACGTGGGAGGAGGCGCTCGCCGACGCAAGCACCGCCTATCGAGGAAGCAAAACATTTGCAGAACAGGCCGCGTGGAACTTTGTCAAGGTAGAGAAGCCCAATTTCTCAATCTCCACCATCAACCCACCCTCGGTGTTCGGGCCTATCGCGCACTACTTGACCTCGCAAAGCCAAATGAACACGTCGAATGCTCGCATACGCGACATGATGCAAGGCAAGATGAAAGACCAACTATCTCCTACCGGCGCATTTCTGTGGGTAGATGTTCGGGATGTCGCGCTCGCCCACGTAAAGGCGATAGAGATCCCCGAAGCTGCAGGAAGACGATTTTTTGCTACAGCGGGCCACTTCAGTAACGCGGACATTGCCCTTATCATTAGAGAGAATTTTCCAGAGTATTCTGAAAAACTCCCAAACCGGATACGGAGCGACCAGCCGGAGGATTTGTATGGCTATAACAATAGTCTTACTCGAGAGATCTTGGGGCTTCGGTATCGGCCCCTTCGGCAGTGTATCATTGACACTGTTAGATCCATTAAGGTCATAGATGCATGATGAATAGACTCCAACGGCACTAGACTTATGATGCAATTATATTTGTTCACAATACAACTCTTCCTACGTATCCTTCTCGACTAACATTCAATCCAGCGTAGGTTCTAACTTACATGTTTGCATACTCAGAGACCAATCTCAGAAGCTAGATGCGCGATATAGCTTCCAGCAATTCGGAATGCGCTACGATCTGCAAAGGTTGCTTACGACAACAACGGAAGGCCAGTGCCCTGGCCAGCAGCCTCCATCAAAGCACGTGTGAACTTGGTACGCTCGCTAGTCTCCATGACGGTCGGACGGCGAGTCCATCCGATCTCAGTGGGCAGGCGCTCGTTGCCTACATGATATGCGCGTCAGCGAATAATCCCTCTGTCTATCTGCTCGGAAGATGTTGAAACTTACGCAGCCAATACTCGATGAAGTCTTTCCTCACAGTACCCGTGGTGCCATCAGCCATGATCTCAAAGAAAGAGGCGCATTCACCCCAACTAAAGCCATCAGCCAACAATGAGGTCTTGTGCTGTGGGTTAGTGCGCTCCGATGTTTCGAGCCGTGCCATGCGGGCATCGGCCAGTTGTTGTACGGTGATCTCTGGTGTCTCGAAGAAGGAGGCTGTCTCGGCCCAGACGGTTTCATTGAATGGGAGAGGATTGGCAAAGAAGCGATCAGAGCGACTGTAGGTGGTTCGCACGTCAGAATCCGAGAACAAGCTAAGATCGATCGAAGAATAGTATAATTACCTCAGGCTGAAGTCGTGCTCCAGTACGTCCTCACGCCCCAACGTGTCGAGGTCGAATGTACGTGCGAATGGCGCCGGATTGGTGCGCACGGCCTGTGAGAAGAGAATTATGGCGTCGCTATTGGCGATGTTGAAACCCTCGAGCATGGCGTCGGCAAGGATGTCGCGTGTGATCTCCCGCCCGTTATGCGGCAAGTACCCGTGGTTGGCGAGAGTGTTGAGACCAGGGCATGGTCCACGTGCTATTGAGTCAAACATCAGTGGGTTGTTCTTATCATGATCGGAAATGTGCGTTTGGATGACTCGACTAACCATCATTAGGACCTGGAGCCGTCCAATTTCTAGGCTGCCAGGCCTGGCGGGCGTTGACAGTGCCATAGGTAGGGAAGGCCAAGGCTGATGCGAAGATAACAGAGAAGCTGATGACGGATGAGAACTTCATGGTGGTTCTGAATCGGGGGATGATGAAAAGAGCGATGAGATGTAGCTGGATCTTAAAAATGAATGACAATGGAAGGATGTTAAAGTTTGGCTGGTAATGAACGATTGCCTTGAAGTGGTTTCTGCTGGTACCTATGAAATCTTCGCGCACAACCTCAGGTTATATATCGGCTTGCTGTAAGTAGTAGCTACGCATCGTTGTCTGACGTGAAACTGATCAATGACAACGCCGGCCCTCGTTCCCCACATCTCAACGACGGTGCACCACGCCATTTGGCGTGCCTCGGCTCGCAGATTCGATGAAGAGATGCGATACGTGAACTTTTTGTTTGTTCTCTGGGATGTGCTTGACGGAACCGCGTGGAGGAAAGGCAAAAGAAACACTCGAGCACTTGGCGGTTCGGAATAAACAACCGACAAGCCACAACTCGTTTAATGTCTGCTACGACGACCTCGGCATCCGTTAGGGAGTGGGTCGCGCACGCTCATCTGTTAGACAGGGCAGGCCCATGACTGTTAGGATAGAGGATTGCGGATAGGATTGTTCCTCATCGGCCATCTTTTAGGGAGGCTGGACATGGTAGTGCGCAGTGTCAAACATTCCACAAGTATATAACGAATGCCTTGAAACAGGCGAGAATCCGTGCGCCCGATGAATCGAATTGGTACTTGCGCGAAACACTCTCCCCGCAATTTTCTACCTCGGTAGTTTCGTGACCTACCACACCCTCCGATACTTGATCAAGATTGTTTATCGCCAGAAACTGCAAAACCATTGTGAATGGAAATGTGCTTTTCTACGCCATGATGTACTGAAGTGTTTCTGCGAGTGCCAGGCACGGGTCGGCCATGATAGAGCCACGAGGATTGGAAGGACTATAGGTAATATGAATCATTGACAAGTGCTATACTAACCTGTGGTATATGTTGGCAGGGTTGGAATTCTATACCAAAGGCGAGGACTCCAATAGCGGGTATGCTTGGCGTTGAAACGAAGACGATGAGCTCGATTGAACCAGGGCATTGCGGGCATTGCGACGTAGTAGTCGTGAGTGAAGAATGAACATGAATTCTCTACGCAATATAGGTATCAACGAACAAGTGGAATAACAAGAAAAGTGGCATGCGACTCATGATGACCTGGGGAAAAGACGCCTTTCAATGCGCGCAGTAAATAATGTGACAACAGGTTCTTGAACGATCAATACAACCGGCAGCGCTGTCGACGAGCAGTTTTGGTGGGTACATGCGACGATATCGAGAATGGTATCTTTCGAAGGGCAGGTTCGACTTTGTAGGATGTCGAAAGGGAGCATTTACGTGCTAGATGCGAAGAGTTATACGGTTTCGACGTAGTTGCTAAGTGAAGTTAATAGGTGTCGAGGCTGGGTATGCGAAGACAAAACGTACCTCGGGAAGATGCCCTCCCTGCCTCCTACCCTGCCCGTCCACCAATCCGTGTCGTTGTCAGTGCGCTTCAAAATTGTGATAATCTCGCCCTTCTTAAAGCCCAAATCGCCCGGCTGATCGGCATCGAATGTGAACTTGGCGATGGCTTGATCCGACTGTAAGCCTGCCTTCTTCTGGCCGGTGGTCTGGCCAAAGACTGGCTTCGGGGCTGTCGGCCTTCCGGGCTTGCGATCGCTGTATGAGTAGTCGTCGCCAAAGGTCGAGGAACGGTGCCGTGAGTCCATGCGGTCAAAAGTCTCGTTCGGGTTCGCGCGCGTGGAGAAGGAACGGTTAAGGCCGCTCGGTGCGGAGTTTGGCTGTCGATCGTAGACTTCATCGGCCCAAGTGGATGTGCGCTGGGGTCTGTCTCTGTACTCATAGTCGTCTTGCTGCTGGCCCATGGAGCCAGTACGGTCTCGTCGCACACCCTCACCCATGGCGGAACCTTGACGACCTTGCCATACTACGTTGTCGCGCGAGTCGTCGTAGACGGGAATGTCGTTGTACATGGCGTCGTTTGTGACGTTTTGCGCTCCGCCCACACCAGCGAATACCCTCGAGTTCAAGACACTCAGAAGCGGCTGCGCCGCTGGAGGCGGGGGTACCTGGCCGCTCAAGATCTCGCGGGCGGTCCATCGGCGTCCATACAACTTCTCATTGGCATCTCTGCGCTCAATGATGCCGCTGCCCTCCAGACTGACGCCTGCGAAAAGTCCCTTTGTCTTGCTGTAGCTGAAAATGCCGGCCACACTCTTCAAGCTTGCCGCGCCGGCCGCTTCGGCATTGCGCCCGACTGGCCCCGCCGCAATCGACACATTGCCTCCCAGTGTCAGCGATCCGGCCTGGGCAAATGTCCGTACGGCGGATGCGTCGTTGAGGATGAAGACGAAATCGGTGAGCTCGAAGCCAATCTGTCCGCCGAAGCCGCCACCGATGGTTCCGATAGCCGTGGGAGCCGACCACGATCCGTCGGCGAGACGAGCAACAACGACGCCGGAACCGAATCGCGCTGTGCCGAGGAAGCCGGCTTTGAAGACTGTGAGAATCGCGAGGCCCTATAGAGAGACTGGTGTCAGTACTTGTGCCGTGTCATGTTGCGCTGCGCTGAGCGTGCACCCTCGGGCCTTGGGCGTAATCTTGGGCCGGCGGACAGTGGCCACTCTGTAGGAACAGGTCGGATGCGCTGGAAATTCGTCGTACCTTTGCGTTGGCAAGAATATTGGGAGGAATGATCTTATCCGGTCCAAAAGCCTGCCTAGGGTCTACAAACGACGCAAGAATCTTTCCTGTCTTGCGACACTCGCCTGTGGAGCAAAGACAGCCGTCAGCGACGTCACCGGATGGGCGACCCTCACCAAAACATGGCGGGGTCATGTTTACTTACTGCTCATAGACGAAGGCAGCGGATTGTTGAGACTGAATCCCATCTTGGCGGATCTCTTTGCGCGTGTATTAGATAGAAAGGGTAAATAGAGACGTGTGGAGTGGAGAAGAGGGTGTGTTCGCGCTGGTTAAGCAGTCGGGGGAAAGATGGCGGGCAGAGGCGCGGGGATCATGTCATAGTGTGGCTGAGTTGCCCCAATACGACGCGTCCAAGCTTGGCCTCGACACAAACACCGTCATCCTTCACATTGCTGAGTAACATTGATTTCTACCTTGAGCGTGCAGTCGTCGCGACATCACAATCGCGTGCAACCTGTCGTAAGCACATCAGCTTCTCGAGCATCATCTTTCACGTCTATGGCATTCCCTACACTAAATGCAACTAACCAGGCCGCGACACCATCTGATCTGCTGCAAGTCATGGTACGCTATGTTGAGGACCAGAGAGTGCTCTGGTGCGTCAAGGGACCCAAAGCAGATTCCACGGTTCAATGCTACCGAACAATCGACAGCAAGGAGAGGCCAGCCCCCAAAGCCTCACGCTTCACGCCTCACGCCTCCACGCGGTCCATGTACCCGTCGACGGGGTCCACCTACCCGTGACAGCCAGGCCATGATGTGCGCGCACGGGGCTGCGTGAACCAAACACCCCGTTTGCGTGCGTATGCGAATGCGCGCCTCTGCCGAAAAGTCGCCCTGACGTCTGGGCTAGCCTCAGTATCGCGCTTCGGACATTGTTCCGGATGGCCTCAAATGTCCCACCCCTATCGTACCCACCCTGGAGGTCCTATCCTCAAGCCACGCCTGATTAGTGCCTCGAGCTTACAACGCCATGCTCCTGCCTGAATATTGGTACGCGAGTAGTGGCAGCATTAGTTTGTGATCGACAGCCCGTATATAGCTTTTACAGCGGCCCAGCCTGACAATGTCGACAGTCTTTGGCTTGCAGTCCAAGATCCTATGCCTCCGCCATCATGACACCGATGGAGATGCTCATCAAGTGCCTCAATGTCGACATCCCCGATCCAGCATGTCCAGCTCTCATGCCGCCGCCCGGCGAGATACCGCTTGATCCCCACGCCCCCAACATGTGGCCCGTAGGATTCCCCGTCGGCGTCGTATGCTTGGTTCTTGTTGGCCTTGCTATGATGATACGCATCTTTACACGAGCGCACCTGGCCAAAGTCTTTCATCTCGAGGATTGGATTATGATAATCGCGACTGTCGCCTTCTTTGCCTTCGTCTCCATCATCCTGGACAGCTCGAAACTGGGCTTCGGAAAGCACCAGTGGAACGTCACTGTCGGCGATATCTTGAAAGCACTTCCTCGCGCCTACGCAGCCCAAATCGTATACTGCATCGCCATGTATCTTTCCAAGCTCGGCGTCCTCCTCCAGATCAAGAACACGTTTGATAGCAAGGCGAGAGACTTTATGTTCTGGGCATGTTGGTCCTGCATCGTCGTCTTCACCTGCGCATACACGGCAAACCTGTTCATCTGGATCTTCCCGTGCATCCCCATCCGGAAGAAGTGGGACCCATTCATCGAGGGACATTGTAATACTGCAGCGAAGCCGGGCATCCTGAGCGGTGTCGTGAACCTCACCACTGATGTCGCCCTTTTCATCCTCCCAATCTACGCCGTACTCCGCCTCCAGATGACTATGCGGAAGAAGCTCGCTGTCACTGCCATCTTTGCGACTGGGCTGCTGTAAGCTGGTCCCGCCCAAACTTTTGGATCCGACTGACTGATGAAACAGTGCATGTGCAGCCAGTGCCCTTCGCCTCTACTACTCTATCAGCCGGCTGTATAGTGAAGACATCACTTACTGGCTGGCTGTCGTGGCAACGTGTGCTATGCCCGAAATTGCCGCGCTTCTGCTCTGCGGCTCCTTCCCCACGTTTCCGCGCTTCTTCAAATACGTTTGGTACACCCTCCGATGGAAGTTGGGTTTCAACAACACCCCCACGTCCCACAAGGGATACAGCAAGACGATATCCATCAAAGACTCTGGTTATACCGATTGTGAGATGTTAACGTTATCGCAGGATGGGAAATCCACAAAAGACAGCGTGTTATGACGCCTTTTGGGTGGATGGTCACGTACTACTATAACAAATTCACGATAATTCCATGTCTTGACCACAGTCCTCATCACGGTGGTCCCGTCTCCCAACCCTCTTCCCTGAAGACCAAACACTTGTGGCTGCCATCCTCTTCCGTCCATGCCCGGAACATACCCCCACCATTGAAGTCTTGCGCAATCTTGACCTGATCCCCTGTGACCTCGATACCAATGATGCCCCCTACCCCTTCATGAACCCCGTCCCAGCGATCCCCCGCAGACCTCTGCAGTTCGCCCCTGCGCCCAGCCATCCACGTCGTCGAATCGCGCAAAGAGCGCGAAGAAAAGCGGCATCTAGCAGCTGTCGTGCGGGCGGCGCAAATGCGGAGAAACGAGTCCCCATTCCCTGTACCAGAAAGGCCCACGGCGCGACGGGTACCTTGGGTGTTGCGCAGCCGATCCGGCGCTTGCGTCTTGGGTCCCGCGCCAGGCGAACTTATCAATTGCAAGCATTCGTTCAAAGCGCCGCCCAAGTCGCCCCTCGAAACCTTATCAACCGGCGACGCGACAGACGAGGTAGGCTGATAAAGCATCTGTGGGGCGAACACCCCTTCCTCGTACCATTCCTCAGCCCAGAACCCGGCCCCAAGCGTGGGCGTGTCGCCAATCCGCCCAGGAACCTTGTTCGTTAGTCCTCCGGTCGATGTAGCGGTGCACACGGTGCCAAAACTGTCCACGACAACTGCGCCGCACGTTCCCAGGGGAATGTAGTTTTGCTTTTCCCAATCGCTAGTCGCAGTCCATGATGCACCCATATCTGACATGTTCTTCTCCTCCTCAGCGAGTCCGCGCAGATGCTCATCCCATCGCTTCTGCGTGAAGAAGTAGCTCGGGTCCACTATCTCCAAGCCCCACGTCTCCGCGAGTCCCTCCACGAACTCCCCGCTGAACTGGCAATGATCGCCTGCACCGCCGCCATCTATGTCTTCGCCCTTGATAAGAAGTTCGCGCGCGAGTTTAATCGGGTTTTTGACGTGTCGCAGTAACATACAACCTACCCCGCGCTTCTTGTACCCGTTCGACACCATGATACTGCATTCCAGCTCATTCTTACCCTCGCGCGTGAACACGGCTCCTTTGCCGGAGTTGTACAGCGGGTCGTCTTCTAAGAGGGTGACGGCGAATGTTGCCACGTCGAGAGCTGTCGCGCCTGGAACTGAAAGTTGTTCTACTGCGCGGTCGAGAATGCGGAGAAGCGAGGCGCGATACTCGTCGTAGCGACCGCGGGGTACTGTCGCGCGTGTGATGTTGCCCGCACCACCGTGAATAATAATGCGCGGTTTGACGCACGCGATAGGACTTGCGCGGGCGATGGTTTTGGAAGCCATGATCATGCTTAAAGAGCGTGTTGACTTGTTTAACGCGTTATCTTTGGTCGAGAGAATGCGTGCGCAAGTTTATAGCTCAAGGTTCTTCCAACAGGTTAGTCATTCTGCGTACCCTAGTAACATTATCATACAGGATACTTCCACTACTATAGTATGTTCACTGTACCATACTAACGTAAAGATATTGTGTGCGAAACGTATCCCACTGGACGTAGCTAGTTGAAATTAAGTGCCGTATAGAAGTTCCGTCGTAGCGCTCGTTACGATTCGCGCCCGGCGATCTCGATGGGCCTGTTTTCCTTCATTGACGTCTTAATCTCGTCGCACGCTGCTACAGCTCTCAACGCTTCGTTGCCGTCGCAGCTGGACTATTCTTCGCCTTTGATCACCCCAACAAAGTGCGAAATCTGAGCCTTGAAACGCGTCTTCATGTTTGGCACTCCCAGTGCCGTACGTGAGGGATCCTTGTTCCAGTTATTCTCCCCATTTACATACACCCACCGAGTCATGTCTGGTACGCTCAAGCTCCCCTCTGAGCCAAAAACTCTGTGAAAGTCTTGACCAGTGTGCGGTATGGTTGGGTTCTCGCCAGTTCCACTCTCGAAGCTGTGTGGTGAGACTACCGCGTCGGAGAGTATAAAGGTACCTACCAAGCCGCTCGCAAACCTGAGAGTAATTGCGGCAACTTCCTCCACATCGAACCCTCTTTGCGATAGAGTTTTCTCTGCGTACAAACGTGTGATGGGTCCGTACCAGTCGTGGAGAAGGTCAATCTCATGAATCAAATCGATGAATACGGGTCCTGCTGTGTCGAGACGGCGCCACTCTGTCGGTGGATCGAAGTATGACAGCGGCTGGTAGATCGTCCAGAGGCCATTGATGGCAATAAGGCGACCCAGTGACGGAAGATGTTGCTTCACTGCAATTGCGTAATGGTTAAAGCGGCGATGATATCCGATTACAAGAGTGCGCTTGCTTTCCTGAGCACATTCGATCTATAATAGTTAGCCGTACGTCCGCAGCGAGTTTTAGCAACCTCTGCATACCAACTCACGCCAGTTGTCCACATCGATGCGTATTGGCTTCTCGCACAACACATGCACACCAGCTTGTAGGAGTTGCTTGGATAGCTACTTGAGTTTGGTTCGGGGTGCACACTAAGGCTGCATCCAGCTCAACACTCGCATCCTTTAACATCGCCTCCACAGACCGAAAGGTCGCACATTCGTACCTTGTGGCACCTGCGACTGCCAAAGGTAAAGGGTCCACGATTCCATCTGTCACGGAGCAATTCGACCAATATAGATTCGATATGTCCATTCTGGAAGTTGTTCGATAAGACATTGACGGCCAGTTTCAGAAACTCCAACGGGGTATTTCTCGTGGTAACATCCAGAACAGCTTCGATGTTGATTTTATAAGCGGCGTCGCGGCTGGGTGGCAGATAAAAGTTTGGCGTGGTAAACGCTGGATGGAACTCCAGAGGCTGCAAGTTCGGCATGTACAGTGCCCAGCTGAGGTTTTCAATCCATGCACTCAATTGAGGAGATGTGAAGGTTCGAATGACGTCCGTGTGGTTGCAAATATCTGGGGAGATCTTTATGAAGTGATTCTCCTTGCAATTGACTGTAAAGGCCAGAAGATCGCCAGATCCTGTGCTCAAAGGTCGAATGTAATCGATGAACAACTTCCATGGGGTGAATTCAGCGAGAACCAACAAGGCTTCATCCGTCCAATTTGCATGGGTAGGCCTTCGAATCAAAGAGGAAGCATGGTGATGTTCCATGAGGTGGTCGTATGTAAACGAAGGTGAGCTTGGGGGAGTGAACAGTCGAATACCGGGTGGTGTCTGGGAGCGTGGTCGGTACGCGAGGTTGTCCATTGTTCTTCTATATCCTAGTCGAGCTATCTCTTTTCTGACCTTGCTGTCTGGAATCTCCTCCCCTCGCAGCATTACTGCAGTTCGAAGACCATCACGTGCGCGTTCATTGTAGCGTTGCGCAATAAATATCCAGTCGTCCGCTCTGGGATACTTTTTGATACCCCAAACCTCATTCTCTTATATTGCGCATTCCTTTGCGACATTAATATCATGAATGCAAAAATGTTCTAGGGCAACGTACGTTCTTTTGAAATCCTTGGAGGCTATCTTTGCCATGACTTCGGAGAGAGACATGTTCCTTGTCTGATAAACTCGCACTATCTCAGACTTGTGGAGCTCCCACTCTCGTGCGTTGTCGGCACGTTTCGTCACGGTGACTGCAAGTCCTGCCTCGCGCCGTTGATACGGTGTTGATAGTTTGCGACACCACCAGAATGACTGGCGTACACAGCTTTGTGATCGTCCTAAGACATGAATACACAGACAGTAGTGAATTGACAAGAATTGATAACGTATGTGGCAAGCGAGTCGCCCACCCCACCAACTTTGATTACCTTTGAAGCTCAACCCAACTATGCCTTAACACTAATAAGCTCTAGCGCGCTTATCTAAAGCTAATATATAGCTAACTATTTTATCTCTAAATAAGTATTAAATAAAGACTGTACGAGCAGCTGCTTAGGCCTTTGATGTCCCTTGTACAACGCTACGCGACCGACGCGCTGGCAAGCCTGCCCGACGCGATTGCCAGCCCAACTCAAGGAAGCTTACCCAGCTAGAAGAGGAGGTAATTGTGAGCTATATACTCGACCTAGACCAACGTGGATTTGCGCCTACGTACGCAGCTATACGTGATATGGCTGATAAGCTGCTAGCTGCGCGCGGCGCTGGCCAGGTTGGGCAGAAGTGGCCAGCCAACTTGGTTAGGCGTACAGAGAGTCTCACGACGTGTTTTAATCGAGCATACGATAGACAGAGAGCCCTGTGTGAGGATCTAGTCCTAGTTAGCTCCTAGTTTAAGCTTGTAGAGGAGATAAAGGCGACGTATAGTATCTACAATAAGAATGTCTATAACTTTAATAAAGCTAGCTTTAGGATAGGCAAGATTATAACTTAGCTTATTATAATAGAGTTAGAGAGGAGAGGTAGGCTAAAGGCTATCTAGCCTAGTAATTGCGAGTAGGTATCGTTAATCGCTATAATTAACGTAGCTAGCTAGTTAATCCTACTATTCTTTATCTTTGCTAGCTAGTATCACCTGTCTGCCTAGTACGAGGAAGATATCCCACGCGACTAGGCGATCGTAGTTAGCGACAACGGCTGGACGAATAACGAGCTAGGAGTTGAGTGGCTAAAGCACTTCAACGCCCACACGAAGACTCGTGTTGTAGGTGCGCGTCGCCTGCTTATCCTTGACGGCCATGAGAGCCACCACTCTCTCGAGTTTCAAGAGCTCTGTAAGGAGAACAATATCTACACGCTCTGTATGCCACCTCACTCATCTCATCTACTCCAACCTCTTGACGTTGGCTGCTTCTCGCCATTGAAGCGTGCGTACAGCCGTGAGGTGGAGAGCCTGATCCGCCACCACATCAACCATATCACGAAGCTCGAGTTTCTGCCAGCGTTTAAGGTAGCGTTTAATCGATCGTTCACGTCAGCTAATATATCCTCAGCTTTCCGCGGCGCAGGCCTTGTTCCTCTCCAGCCAGACGCTGTCCTATCGAAGCTAGACGTGCAGCTCCGTACGCCTACTCCAGCTGCTCTACCAGAGGCTCCCTGGGAGGCTCGTACGCCGAGCAACGTACGTGAGCTTGAGGCTCAATCAACGTTAATACGTGATCGCGTGCGACAGCACAAGAGCTCATTACTAGCTTCGATTATTAAGGCGATTAACCAGCTTAAGAAGGGCGCTAAGATAATAATGCTCTTAGCTAAGCTAATGCGCGATCGGATCACCAGCCTTGAGAGAGCTAACGAAGCGGCGTTAACGCGTAAGTAGCGCAAGAAAAAGCGACTTTAGAAGCGTGGGGTCTTGACAAAGGGAGCTGGAGAGGATATACTCGCTCAAAAGAAGGCTGACCAGCAGATAGAGCGTGAATAGCGTCAAGGTGGAGAGCGATCAGGCCTTAGCCGCCAGGCTCTTGCGCGCTGCACAAGGTGCAGAGAGACTGGGCATAACTCACGTACGTGCCAAAAGGATACTCTAGGTACTGCTTAATCTACTTTGTTAATATCTATATATTATCTTAAAAGGTGGTTGAGTTGCACGCTTCAAAGGTGATCAAAGTTGGTGGGGTGGGCGACTCGCTTGCGTGGGCGACTCGCTTGCCACATACGTTAGTAGAGATTATAAGAATTATACTAGTACTAGATTATAGTATCTTAGCTTATTTAGTTAATCTTTTATTTACTTTAAAATTAGCTTTATAACTATTACTTTTCTACTTCTTTAGCTTATAATAGCTTATTATTCTAAGAGCATTATATAAACTCTTAAATATCTAGTTCTAAAATCTTAACTATTTAGCTATTTAATTCTACGGCGTACGGAGTTATTTCTTAGATATCTTTATTAGAAGGTATAACTATAGGTTCGTCCTATACTTATAGTGCTTATTTAACCTATTAGAGATTCTTTAGTATTAGTAGGAACTTCTAGATCTCTAAAGGAATATTTTCCTAATCTTAATTAACCTTATAGGCTAAATTATAGAAGTGCTATTATATAGTTTATAAGATATTTAGGGTTTCTATAGCGTAATCTACTAATTCCTTATTAAGATAGTAGAGTAGGCTATTAATTTATAGTAATAGTAACTCTATCTCTAGTAAGCTTACGTAGGGTATGCTTAGTTAATATTTTTCCTTAAACGTAGCTATCTTATCATACTTAGTGCGTAGTAGTTCTACTATATTTTCTTCTAGTGTATTATACTCCTTATTAGATGCGAGCGAGTCGTCTAGGCATTTAGTTCTTATAATAGTAAGATTCTTAATTCTTTTAAGAATACCTTCTCTACTATCTACTTAGTATTTAATTATAGGTTTCGTAATAACTTCCTATAATTTATTAGCTAGTTTACTAGCCTTTCTAAGTACATTAACTTATTATGCAATCTTATTTTTACTATAATAGTCCTATGCTATATAGCTTACTTTACTATAGGCATAGTAAGTAATTAGCTTCTTACTCTTATTACGCTAAAACTTTAGCTAACTTAGTCCCTTATTAATATTATCGAGATATATAGGCTTATAGCTATTCATAGCGTATACACTAGAGACTTAAAGTGCGTAGCTTTACTAACGTCCTTAGTTTAGATATAAACGTTAAGGCTAGTATCTTAGTTAGTTATTTATAGGCTCTTAGATATAGGTCCCTTAGTTAAATAGTCTTTCCTTTAGTATAAGCTTATATAACTTATTATTAATTTAAATAGCTTTTTTTATAAGTTTATTAAGTATATTAAGGTTAAATCTACTTTATATAAGTTTCTTACGTATAGTTAGCTTAAGACTTTATTAGTATATCTATATTAAAGCGTTATTATTCTAGTTAATAACTATAGAGTATTATTAGAACTTAGTTATATAATTAGTAATAGACCTAGTCTATCTAAGTCTCTAAATTTTCTATTCTATAACTACTAATTTCTTAAAAGGTAAAAAGACTTCTTTTATCTTAGCTTTAAAGGCGTTTTAGTTATTAATAAGATTAATATTATCTTAGTTATTAACGTTATTATCTATATATTAGTATAAGATAGAGTTAGCCTACTTCTCTACGTTACCGCGAAGGAAGGTAGTAGCCTATATAACTTTATTATTATCGTTAATCTTATTTTCTTTAATATAGAGATATCTATTAACTTAGAGTAGCTAAGCTTTAAGCTTACTATAATTACTATAATATAAATTAGACTTATTACTACGTACTAAGGTATAGGTAGCGTCTATAGTCGTATCTAGAGTGTCTATTACTATATTACTTATTTTAAAAGTATTTAAAGTGTAAAGGTCTATTCTTAGAGGGTTCTAGAGTTAGTTCTTAGAAATAAGCTAGGCGCGTAATAGATAAGATAAGTTAAGTATAATATAAAGATTAATAAATAACTTAAGAGTTTAAGAATTAAGTACTAATTCTTAGATTTTAAAGTTAAATATAGTAACTATAAAAGTGCGCTATCTAGTAGCTATATATGTTATACGGGGTTCGGCGATACTTCTCTGTTCCTGGTCCGTACTAAGGCAGGCGAGGTATTGTATGGCGGAAGGCCCGTAGAGTTGTCTGGCGACTAAGTGGGATAGTAGGTATTCGGGTAAAGACAATTCAATTCTATATGAACGATAGAATAACTAGTTGGCAATCTGGGTAAGAGATGTAACTATGAGAGTTGACCACAACGAGAGAAATAATGAAACCTTTCCATCCTTATATCCTCCTCGCTGAGTCTGTTGCCATCCTGTCCATCCCATTCCCTAGGGATGGTTGGGAT
>QXCR01000147.1:0-70525 GCA_004380135.1 Stemphylium vesicarium | reverse complement strand
CTACGCCCTCCTCAGTCTTTGTTAGATTCATCGATTTAGGCCAGCAATCTGCTTGTGAAGGTCGTCCAGCGCGGCGATCGCTTAGTGTTCTATGAGAGACGTTATAGATAGCTGCAGCGCGTCGCAAGGAGAGTGTCGCATCTTGTTTAAGAGCTTGAAGAGCAGTCTGTATCTGACGTTCATTCGAAGGCTCTATCTGGTGTTGTTGTTGAGGCATTGTGTAATAGGTAGAGTTTGGTGGGGGCTTGGCAAAAGTGGCCGGCCAACCCGTGTGGCCGGCCAACCCGTTAGGTACGTTATAATGCGTAGGTAGCGTAGCTATCTAAATTTATAGCTATTTTTAACTAATCTAACCTTAACCTCTACTATAGCCTAGCCTATACTTAGCTCTACTTAAGGCTAATCTAACTCTACCTCTATACTATTACTAATTACCTTAGGTTAGTGTTAGGTTGGGTTAGAGCCGCTGCTAAGACGACCTAACCCTAACCCAACCTAGACCCATTTGCCAGTCTAAACGCGCATAACGAGGCGCTAGAAGGTAGGTTTTACAGTTACTTACAGGTGTTCCTTACTAACGAATGCGCCTATAGATCACCTTCATATTAACCTCCGCGCTGCGTAGAAGAAGGCCGACGCTTACTATAATAAGCTTAACAACTCCCTAATCTATTACGCTGCTACGTGCCTCTACCCTCTCTATAAATACTACTATAAGAATAGTTAGAGCGAGAAGCTAGAGTAGATTAAGGCCGCTAATAAGGGCTTCTAGCGGCTTTAGAAAAGCTATAAGAAGCTACTAAAGCTAGTGCCTATTTAAGTAGCTTAATCCGCCTAAATAAGCGATATAGACGACATAATTAGAGCCTATATATAGCGTAATTATATAGTAGTAGCTCTATAAGGCGATAAGTATAACTATTAGCTTAATTAAGAGCCGCCGTAGCGTAGCCTTAATAATAGTAACGTAATCTAGTACTAGATTACAATACGCTTAAAATATCTGTATTTAAGCTAGTTTATAATTAATATACTAACTATTCTAGTATCTAGCTATAAATATAAGCGCCTATTTAGCGAGCTTAGTAACCTACTTAAGCTAAAACGACGAGCGATTAGCAGCGAGCTACTAGCGGCTCTATAGCTAATACGGGCATAGATGAGAGCGGGATACAACACTAAGAAAACAGATGGGATAGACAGCAGCACGAGCCTTGATAGCCTCACTAACGAGTCACTCTCGCGCGAGTACGATATATATAGCTGGGCCGAGTTGCTAGAGATAGAGCCTATCGAGTAGTCAGCCTAAGCTACAATACTACTAAAATCTATTAAGCCATCAAGTCAAGCCTTTAAAACAGCCTTGTAATTCGACCAAGCCTCAAGCAAGCCTAACAGTTGCAGTATGGCTTGCATACCAAGTCAAGATATCGGCGCCGGCTTGGCTTGACTTGCTTGTTGCGGACTGTGGAGATGAGCCATCTGCTGCTCTACCCAAAGTCACATCACGTGGTCGCAACGTCAGCCTCCCGCAAAAATATAGATAGTACAAGTTAGTCGCAAGCATCTAATTACTGCTACATCACGTTTCTGTCAATATTGAGCTATTGTGTGGCGTTGTACAGCCTCATTCTTGAGATTGAGCAGATGGTGTTCGGCGTGCGCGCTGTGAATCCGTGCGCGCTGGGCACGGGCACGTTATTAGTAATCCCCGTAGATTCTCCACACTACAACCACGGTATCATCGTCAAATGCACAATCATAGTGTTATCGTCAGCAACAGATCGCTCATGCTGAAATCAGTCAGGGCTAGAATAGGTGTAGTGGTAGTATATTCCCCCTGCACACCCTTCACGACAACGCAAAGGTAGACTATCTCACCAAGATCGGCACGTGAACGGTAAAAAGGTATTTAGTAAACGACTAGTATCAAAGAATCGCGACGTTGTTTATATGCCAATTCACCCACCCCTCCACGATAAATACAAACAAACTCCATGGCCGAAAAGAATGCCAAACACGAGCTTTCCATCAAACCTCACCCATATAGGGAGAAATCATGGGATTACCACTCTCAAGCAACGCCTCAATATACGCCACAACCAACGGATCCAGTCCCTCCTGCCCCGCGCGAACAATCCATTCCTCCATATCCAGCTCATCAAAGCTCCCACCATAGACTCTTTCCAAGTGCTTGCGAAACCCAGTCATTGGCGATTTGATGCCACCGGAATGATGGCGAAACAAGATTTCAGCAGAACTTGTGTGCTCTTCTCCGTCGTCGTGCTTCGCGGGTGGTGTTGCCAGGTCCAGAGCTGCGGCAGTGATCTCGGCGATGATAGTGTCTAGTGGCCCAAAGTCCAAGTAGCCCTCTGCACGTTTGAGTCGCGGTGCACAACGCATGGCCAGCGAGTAACGTAGAACGCCATTCATGGCATCTGAGTTGGGCGCTTGCTCACTGACCAGCGTGCAGGGTCGGTGCACAGCCACCTTGAGCGCACGACGGGATCCAGCATTCAGGTGAGCGACCAAGTTCTCCAGGAAGACTTCGCCTGCCCACTTGCTCGCAGTGTAGCCATCCTTGCCATCAGTGGTAGGGGGTGTCGTTCGGAGAGAACCGGGCCTGGGTGCTGTGTCGCCTGAGAGGAGCACGGCGCGGCTGCTGGAAAGGAACAAGAAGGGGACGGACCGCGGGAGCGCCAAAGATGCCAGGATGTGGAGGGAATGCAGATTCGGTGCGCGCAGTGAGTCGAAACGATTGAGACAGTGGCCATTGGCGCCTGCATGTATGATAACGTGCACCTTTGACTCCAGCTTCTTGCGCTCCTGCGGCATGAGTCCCAAGGTGGGGGAAAGTAGACTGCCACTATAGTACTCGACTCTGGGGTCATTCCGAGGTAGCTTATCTTTCTCACCAATCCCAACAGCGATGCAGTGCACCTTGTTCACCATAGCAGATTGCAGCAGGGACTTCAGGAGATGTCCTCCCAGAAAACTGGCGGCACCGGTAAGAAGGACCTCAACGCTGCCGGTGTTATCAAATGTATCTTGGTGTGAAGGTTTCTCTGCAATTTCCTGCACCTGTTGTTGCAGCCAGTCAGGTACCGAGGTCTCTGTTTCCCAGTCTATTGGATCCTCACCCTGCATAGCGGAGTTGGAACCGGTCCGTTGGTCGAAGACGCAGTGGGTCATGGCACGCAAGGTACTGCCTTCATACAACTGCCTAGTAGTGACATGTACCCCAGTAGTCTCGTTAATTGCCTTTTGGAGCTTCATGAGTAGGAGTGAGTTACCACCGCACATGAAGAAGTCAGACGAAGGACCATAACGCGTGCCACCAAGTGGTGGCAGCACACGCTCCCACAACAGGCGTATCTCGCCTTCGCGAACCGTTATCTTCTCCATGGCCTTCTTGGATGATGCGTCGCTGTTCGCTGGTCTCATTGGCAAAGGGAGCCGGTCGATGGCCTTGCGGTCTAGTTTGCCGTTAGGCGTCGTTGGCATTGCAGCCAGAATTCGGATTGTGGCTGGGACAAAGGCTTGTGGAAGCTTAACATTTGAGAGAATTTGCTGAATCTCTTCCGTATCATCTTCGAGGGAAGCTTCGGGATTTGGCTTTGTGAGTGTGGCATGGGCGACAAGTACGCCGTCGCGGAGGGAGACAATTGCGGAAGCCAGTGCGCCTTCGGAAGCCTGTAGCAGAGCCGATTCAACTTCTTGTAATTCAATGCGCTGCCCACGCAGCTTGATCTGTGTGTCACCATCTAACCTTCCCAGGCACAAAAGTGTACCGTCGGACAAAAGTCGTCCTCTGTCACCGGTCCTGTACATGACACCGCGGGAGCTCTTTGCATTGGTGAGGTCTGCGACAAACTTGGCATTGGTTTGCTCAGCCTGGTCGAGATAGCCCAGAGCTACACCTGCTCCGCCGATGCAAATCTCGCCAATATGACCAGATGGTTGGACGTGTCCAGCAGCATCGACAATACAGATCGAGTAGTTAGGGAGCGCCTTTCCAACCGCATACTGAGCCCAGTTTCCCACATCTCCTGAAGCGAGACAAGACGACTCAGCCTCGTCGTCCAAGGAGACGCACTGAAAGGTGGCCGCTGCTGTGATCTCTGTCGGTCCGTAACAGTTGGTCAAACGAAGGTCAGACAGACCCAAGCGGCGCAGCTCAGTCTTCAGCTGGCGAGGAATTGGTTCGCCACCGGAAAACGCAAACCGCCAAGCTTTGTTCGTCTGCAAAACCTCAGCAGCCGCGTTGGTCCAGGCAAGGTATTCTGTCGGTGTGGCGATGGTCATTGAGACACTCTCCCGGGACATGAGATTGACGAGCTCCACAGGGTCGCGCCTGATGTCTCTTCCGGCAATGACGAGATGACCGCCATTAGCGAGGGCTGAGAATACCTGGATGAGAGACATGTCGAAGCCCCAGGAGCTCTGCTGCAGTATGCACTCTCGCTGCAGCCCCATCTCGTGCGTTTTGAGTGCGATGTGGTTGATGAAATTAGCCTGTGTCAGGAGTATGCCCTTCGGTGTACCGGTCGAACCACTTGTGAAAAGCAAGACAGCGGGCGCGTCCGGGCCGACTTCAGCAGGTTCAATTGAAGATGTGCCTTGACCGTCGCAATCACGTACATTAGCATCAGAAGCCATCTGTACGATCCGCACATCCTCAAACGACTCCAGCAAGTCCCGCGCCTGCTCTTCAGTTGGCGTATGACAGAGCACCAGCGTAGGCTTGCAGCTGCGCAATATATCCGAGTGCCGAGAAGCCGGCAAGCTGAAGTCTAGAGGGACATATACACCTCCAGCTTGAAGGATGGCGAGCATAGCAGTGATGCCGTCGGTTGACGGCTCGCAGAGAACCGCCACTCGATCTCCAGATACCGCTCCCGCATCTATGATCTGCTGAGCCACACGGCTTATCCCGGACGAAAGTTGGTTGTACGAGATCTTCGCACCTGATGCGTCCGTGACGGCTGTCTCATTCGCGTGCAGGATGCACATCGCTTGGACACGCTCTGATAGTGTCGCCGGCCAGCCGAAGTCCATCTCGGGGCCCTTACCCACCTGCAGGGCTTGATACACGCCGGCAGCACCATGTATATCGATATCGGCCAAAAGTACGTGCGGGTCGCGAGCTACCACTTCGAGCATATTGAGGTACGTGTGGAGCATCGTGCGACACGCTTCCTGGCCGTACAAATCTGCGAGGCACCACATCTGCACCAGACAACCGTCCTGGGTCTCGACGAAGCCCAGGCTGATGTCATAGGGGTTATCAGCTTCCTTGGCTTCTTTAGTCGATAGCTGCATACGGCACTCGTCTCCCAATGGCAGGTTCCACATCTCCATTCCACCTACGGCCGCACGATAGTTGATGGCAGCCTGGAAGAGCGGATTGGTGCCGGATGTTCGGGGCGCTCGTGTCTGGTCGAGAATGCGATCAAACGGCACAGTGCCGTGAGCAAAGACATCCATGGCCTTGCGTGATGCCCCGGTCGCGATATCCGCAAAGGTAGCTGTGGTGGGTATGTTGGAGCGCAGAGGCAGCATGTTGACGAAACAGCCTACCGTGCCCCAGAAGCGCTCGTCCCTACGATTGGCATCGACAACTCCCACGCAGAGGTCTTCAATGTTCGCCAGTCGGGCGAGTAAAACCTGGAAAAGAGCAAGGTATAGGTGGAAGGGGCTGATTCGTAGCCGCTGGCAAAGACGCTTTTGCGCCTCCAGCTGCGTCGAACTGAGCTCACAATCCAAGTAATGACTGTCACTATTCTGGTTATGTTGAGTAATGATTGAACGGTCGAGCCCACGCGCCATGGGGAGCAATGGAAGGGTATCGTGTAAGACATCAAACTCAGCGCGCCAAAATGCCAAATCATTGTCGAGTGTGCCCGTTCTCTCCTTGGCCAGCTGCTGAACTGAGTAGTCAATGTAAGAGACTCGATCCACCTTCTCAAGCGGCTGCAGGCGGTAGGCTTTGTCCAAGTCACGAAGAAAGAGGGCCAGACTCCAGCCATCCATGAGAATGTGATGGTATCCAATAACGAGGTCGTGCTCAGTTGCAGATCGGCCGAGCACAGCGATAGCCATTGTACGTCCCCTTTCCAGATCCCACACGCGCGACTTGAAATCCGAGAGAGTTCCCTGAAGAAGGACATCAGGATCTTGCACATTGGTATGCTCGTCATCCGCGTGCTTGATCGTGAACTCGAATGATGACGTAGCCATGACACCCTGAATGGGATGGCCGTCTTCAAAACGGGAGTAGAAGCAGGTGCGCAAGCACTCATGGTGGTTGGCGACTTGCTGCAGGGCGCGTCGTAAGCGAGCTGTGCCGATGTGACCCTGTACGCGGTAATGGAAAGCAGTGTTGTACGCTGCCGGATCGTCAAGGTAGTTGGACACAAACCAGATTCGAGACTGTGCAGCGGACATAACCTCTTCTCGAATGATGACTGGCGCTAGAGATGTTTTCTTGCCTTTGTCCCCAATGTCAGTGTTCTCATTGCCTGGGCGAGACTGGGTCAATCTAGTGCTATTACCAGACACCGGTGATCTGGATACAGATCGTGATGGCATGATGGACAGTGGCGTCCTAGATCTGGATGTTGATGGGTTTGTGGACAACGGTGTGCTGGATCCAGACATCGGTGTCATGGTAGATAAGGATGTACTGGATTGAGTCCGAACTCCGATACCGCCAGCATTTGCTGTGAAGTTATCAGATAGGTAAGGCTGCTCTGAAGAGGCAGCAACAACCGGGATAGGAGCAAGAGTTGTAGGAGTCGGAACGACCTTTGCAGGGGTAGGAGCAAGGACCGGTGTAGGAGCAGGCGTAGGGTCAAGAGGCCTTTTCGGTTGCTTGATCTCTTGACTTTCCTTGACCTCCTTGCTATCCTTGCTGCTGCGGTCCGCAAACAACTTCTTGGCCACTTGCGTGCAAATCTGCAGAACAGTGTCTCCACCGAGGATCTTCACTACGCCTACTTCCGCACCTAGGTCTTTGAGAAACCACGTACGAATCTCCGTAGCGACTAGCGAGTCGATGCCCAAGTCAATAATGGGCCTCTCAAGATCTGTCTGTACAGAGCCCACTGGTAGCTGCAGCATGGTCTCAAGCTTGGTGGCAAAAGCCTGCGCGACGATCGCTACGGCTGCTTCTTCGGTATCAGCCCCGTCGACTTGGTCCTTGACGTTGCTACCAGAGAGTCCTCGCCCTTGGAGCTGTTGCGATGATTCAGATAGCGCAGTGTAAGGTGCCAAAGATAAAAGACGCGGGTTGGATACCCAGATAGCCTTGTTCTGTTGGTTGGGCTGCATGGGCTCCGTCGGTGGGTCGAGCCCCATGGTAATGTCGTGGCTACCTGCGTGGGGAAGTGCGCCAGCATCAGGTTGGGGCTTGCTTGCACGCATGGCCTGAGCAAAGGCATCCTGGACATCCGTCTCGGACAGGGGTATAAACCGCATGCTGCGGAAGTGCTCTTCCAGAAGGTGATATCTGTCGGAGCGGGTTACATAGCCAGTGTCAGCAACCCAACCAATGTGAATGACGGAAGCAGCGAGCCCACAAGAACGGCGTCGCTCGACAATTGCAGCCATGAACAAATTAGCAGCATGATAATTGGCTTGGCCTACGTTTCCGACGGTGCTTGCTGTCGACGAAGTCAGAATGAGGAAGTCGAGTGGTGGATGGCCTGCATCTGCATCTGCACTGTCGAAAATTTCATCGAGGATCTCTGTTCCAATGACTTTGGCTTCCAAGGTGCCATTGAGCTGTCGAGCGGTCATGTCGAGGAACATCTTGTCATGGAGTACCATAGACAGGTTGCAAACGCCGGCAATAGGGGGCATTGTTTCGCGCACTTTGTTCACCGTGGCAACGACCTGATTACGCATCGTGGCATCCATGGCCATCACTCGTACAGTCGCTCCAGCGTGATCGGCCGCCCTTTGTAGTTCTGGATCTACCTTGGGGTTGCGGCTAGTGACGACGAGGTATCTGGCTCCCTGGCGGATCATCCATTGACAAAGAGAAAGTCCCAATCCCCCGGAACCACCCACCAAGAGATAGGTGCGATCCGATCGTAACAAATTCAGTGGTCCTTCATCGAGGGGCTTCACGGTCAGAGGAAGTGCTTTCAGATTACGCCAGTCTGTTATGTACCGCTGGTGCACGTGAGTGCTGGAATCAGCACTGGCCAAGTCAGGCGCTGCAACAATATTGCAGTTGCTGTGTGGCTCAGAGGTGAACTGCGTGTCCTCAATCTTCAGGCTTACATTTTCGAGCAAAGTCTTCAAAGGTATGCCATTGTTGTTCAGGGTCGTCTGTAGGAGGTTGCCGTCCAGTTTACTCACTTTGCAAGTAGATGGTAGACAGGCCTGTAGCGACTCAGTGCCGTGCGTGTGACGTCCATACTGGGAGCAATCGACGAAAAGACCAATATCGCGCGATGGAAGATACTGCATAACCATTCGTTTCGACATGTTGGCGTGGATCTGGACCCAATCCTTGGGCACGTGGGCATCAATCCGAGACGAGGCGCAGTAGACGCGATGGCCGCTTTGAGCGAGCTCTGTCTGAACTTGTGCTGCAACGTGCTGCTCAGGCTCCAGAAGGAGCAATGTCACGGGAGCTCCCGAATGAGAAGCCACGACTGACTGTGCTTCACTGACCAGGGCATATCGCAGCAGCTCATTCGCGACGGCCTCCAAAGCTACGGGCGTACAGAGTGAGGAATCGACAACGGCCAACGCGTCCCGCTGCAAGAGTAATCTTGAAGTGTTGCTGCCGCTAAGACCCATCACAACTTGGTCTTGCTGTCCACGTTCCAGTTTTCCACAGAATAGGTATATTCCTGGGCCGGGCTGGGCATATGAAGGGATATGGATGGCGTAGTGGACGCGGACGTGAGCCTGGACGCCTCCATCTGAAGCCAATGACGATAGAGGCGACAGATGCTCAACAGTTTCCAATCTCATCTTGGAGGACCCTTCTGGAATGGTGGCTTGCACAGATATGTTGGATGCATCGACGGTCTTGACGATTGATCTGGTTTTGGCGTTGTGGCGCTCATCCAAATTTGTGTCTGGCATGATGCGCGGGATTACAACGCTGCCTTCAGCAAGCACTTCATACTCGGGTTCGTTGGTCCACAACATGGTGTCAGTTTCAGACTTGTTCTTGATTGCAACCATGTGTTGAAGTCGCAAAAGTGCCTCCACACTGCGACGTGCATCTAAAGCAGCATTGCCACGGCCGGTTTCAAGCTCGAGCCCAAGTACCTGCATTGTGAGGTGCGGCATCTCTACCGGTACTACGCGTGCCACGCCACGAATCATACCGGCTCGTGGACTGTAGGAAGCGCCCGCGCCCGTCACCCACAGTAGGTTCCTGGCCGACGTGAGCAACTGCTGAAGCTTCTGAAGTCGAACTTCGCTAATGGGCAGCTTTGCAAACAAAGAGCCATCCACGTCTTGTAGGCACAGAACATCCATGGTACCATCTTCTTCCTCTAGAGCAAGCTCGTCGATGCTGGGGACGATTTTCACTTGTCCAGATTGCTGCCATCTTGACGGCAGGAGAGGTGTGATCTCGTCGATCATTCTGCTGCTATACAAGCTGCGTCCTCCGATGATGAGTAGTGGATTTGTGGGCTCCAGTGCAATTGTGAGGGGTTTGAGCAGTCGCAAGAAGTCGTCGCTGACAGCCCTACTGACGATACACGAATGAACATGCCTGCTCTCGTCCGGGTTGTCATAGAATACGGTCTGGGCGCCAGAGAAGCCTGAGCGGCGCAGCAAGCTATGCCACTCAACCGTTGGGAAGATTGGCTCACCACCGGACAAAAGGCTGCCTACCATGCTATGCGTCCCAGTGATTGCTGATAACACTAGATAGCCACCAGGACACAAGAGAGTTCGAGCTTTCTGTAAAGTCTCCTCTAAAGTCATCTTGCTGGTAGGGCGAGCGGAGAATGTGTGAGCTGCGATGACGACGTGGTATGCGCTGGAGCTGAACCCCTGGATTTCTAAGTCGGTGTCCAAATCTAGGGCCTTGTACATGATCCTCTCCTTATCGGCAAGCTCAGCGGCTGCAATGGGGAAGGCATCCAAAGAGGCGTGGGTGTATGTGTAGGAGTCGTACTGATTATCAACTGCGTCCAGGATGCTCTGTGTTGTAGTGGTGTCGCCCAATCTGGTGCTAATCTCCAGCATGGTGCAGCGCGGGAACTTGAAGGTAATCTGCTTCAGTAGCTGGCCGATTGCATGACTCGTAAGCTGCGAGGCCGGAGGTAGATACTTGTTGAGCTCAAGCGGCTCATCTTCTTCTCGTGGTTTGTAAGAGATGTCATGGAGTTGCGTATGGCCGCGTATCAGCTGTGGTAGTTGAACACCAACAGCATGCACCAGTTTCAGCCCGAGGGAGTTGGGATCAGGATGCTCGCTGTCAATTACACGATCAATCAAGACGCGATGCTCGTCATCAGAGAGCCATTCGCTATTCAAAAACGGGGACTCGTCCTGGCGGACCGCTTCCACGTGCTGCTCAAATGCCTGGAGCGCCTGTTGCTGAGAGGGAGACAGTGTGCTCCGCTCTTGGGGCTTGATGTCGTCCAGAGCGCGCTGCATGTAGAACAAGGCAAGGCGCTCCATGGCTACATTGGCGCGTAGGACATGAGCGTCCTTGGCAGAGTCGCGCGGTGGCAGGACTAGACCTCCAAGAGAGGCATCGTGGCCGTGCACAGTCTTCAAGAAGATGTGCTTGTCGAGAGAGGCGCTCTGGCCGCCGCCAGCTGAGCGTGTACAAAGGCCTTCAACCTGGACAAAGGGACAATCTGATGGGGCATGGTAGATGGTGATGTCGCCGTCAAGTTTTGTGGGCGTTGACGAGACAACCCAGGCATCGAAGTTGCACTTTGTAACAGCGTCGTCGTCAGCATGGCGAGAAACATTGAAATTGATAGTGACGCGATCGATATGCGACGGCAGCAGAGCTGATGTGAGCTTTCTGGTAGAAGGGTGGACATGAGCGACAAACAAGGACTGAAAGGCGACATCCAGAATGGCGGGGTGCAGGACGTATTGTGAGTGTGAACGTGACATGGGGGAGTCGGAAGGCCAGACGGCGGTAGCAGCAGCGTAGCCGAGGCAGCGTCGGCTGTCGGTGATGGCATCGAAGGCACCTGTGTAATTGAGGCCAATGGAACGGAACATGTCATAGACGGGCTCGCGCTCGACCTGGACGACATTCTCAGGGACGGGGGGTCGGGGCGGCAGGGTAGATGCATCGTCTGAAGCGTGACCGAGATGTATCGTGAGGGTTCCGGTGCAGGTATGCATCATGGCGCCTGCCGCCTCGTTCTGGCACACGTAATAGGCAAAGCGCGCATGCACAACGGGGCGGGCCGTTGCAGCACGGGTGCCGGCAGAAATCACGTGAGCAGTGAACAACGTCTCCACGCCGTCCTTGTTATCCGGCACAACAAGTGGGCAGAGCAAATCGACATGCTCCACTGAGATCTGTTGGATAGACAGTCCTGGGGCAGTTGTTGCAGCCAGGTCCTGTGCTGCCTCTGCCGCAAGCGAAACGTATGCGGCGCCCGGCAGGAGTACCTGGCCCAGCACGTCGTGACCGCTCAGCCAGGGCATTTCGCCCAACTTGAGGACGTTGCGCCATCGCAGCTCTCGCTCATTGTCGTCGGCGACGCGACGGCCCAGCAGTTCATGGCCGCCATGGCGACTTGTGCGATGGCGCGCCGAGGTACGCGATTCCCGCCAGTAGACCTTGTCGTGATCCCACGAGTATGTTGGCAGCCTGCCAAGTATGGGCGATAGCGGCGGGCAAGGCTGGGGGCACTCATAGAAACTGTTGCGATAGCCTGCAAAGTCGACGTGCGACGGCCCCAGCTGAGACCAGATGAGGCCAATGGCAGTCTGGAAGGCTGCAACGTCGTTGACATTGCGCTGCAGAAGCGACGTGTAGCGGGCGGCAGAGCCGTAGGCAGCCTTTAGCGTCTGCTCCGTGGGGCCTTTGAGAGCGGCATGCGGCCCGATCTCGACAGTCAGATCCCACGGCCCACCATGCCAGATGGACGACTCGACAGCCTGCGAGAACTTGACCGTCTGCACCATGTTGGCAACCCAGTAAGGGCCCTTGAGCGAGTTCAAGTCCCCGCCGCACAAGAGTAATCGCGTGTCGCCACGCACACTGGAGTTCCACACGCACTCTGGCTTTGGTTGCTTGACATCAATGTCGCAGGCAGCCAAAGAACGCAGATACTTGTCGGCGCATGCCTCCATATGATGCGAGTGGTAGGCCGTGTCGACAAGCAGCTGGCGGGCGAACGTCTGCTCGCTGTCAAGTTGCTCCTTGGCCTCGACGACAGCATCTACGTCGCCGGATAGGGTGCAGCTCTGCGGGCCGTTGCTGGCCGCCACCACTAGCCGACCGTCGTAGGCGGGCTGGTGACAAAAGCGCTTGGCCGCCTCCATGGACAATCCAACAGCCAACATGCCTCCTCGTTGTCCGCCCGCGCCCCGGCAGAGGGGCGCGTATAAACCACGGTAGTAGGCGATCTGCATAGCCGCCCGCCGCGAGATGATACCCGCTGCATACGTTGCCGCAATCTCACCCGACGAGTGGCCCACGACGGCATCGAGCTTGACACCAGCAGCAGTAAGCATGTCGACCAATGCCACTTGCAGCGCCGTACAGAGCGGCTGCGATACGCCTGCCTCTGCAACACGTGACTGGCCCTTCTCCTTGGTGAGCTCTTCTATCAGCGTCCACTCGGGCGCGTCGCCTGGAAGCAGTCCATCGCGCAACACGGCCTCGCACGCCTCCAGGCTCTGACGGAACAGCGGACTGGAATGCAGCAACTCGCGGCCCATGGTGGCCCACTGCGCACCCTGCCCTGTGAAGATTCCCAATGTCCCAGCTACTTCTTTGGGCTGCAACAGGCGCGCGACGCTGCCTATGTCACCCCCCTTGGTGCCGACCTTGGCGTGTTTCTCGACAAACTGTGCCATGGAATCGAGCAGTTGCTGCCGCGTTGCACCCGCGAAAGAAGCCCGCACACGATGCGTCGTCCGCCGTGTCTGCAGCACCCAGCTTACGTCTTCCAGCGCAATGTCCTCGTTGGCCTGCAGATGCGCCATATGAGCCTGCACATTGCGCAGTAATGCCGGTCCGGAGGTTGCTGACAAGAGTAGTGGCCCTACGACGCCGCTCCCGGCATCTTGGCCTACGACGTGCGAATCGGCTTCTTCATTCCTTGGCAAGCTCTCGATTATGACATGCGCATTCGTGCCGCCGAACCCGAAGCTGTTGACGCTGGCTCGCATGGGTGAGCTGGCGGGCGGCTTGGGCCACGGCAGCGGCCGCGTCGGGATGACCAACGCACCGGCGCCATAGTAGGGTGCGATCTTGGGGTTGAGCTCATTGAAGTGCATGTTGGGCGGTATGGTTTGGTGCTTCAGTGCAAGAAGTACCTTGATAACACCTGCCAGGCCAGCACAACCTTCCAAATGCCCGATGACTGTTTTAACGGACCCAACGTGCATCGTCTGTGGCTCCTTCTTGGCTTCTCCTGTCTCGCCGTCACGGTAGAAAGCCTCAAATACAGCCCGCGCTTCGACTGGGTCTCCGGCTTGGGTGCCTGTGCCATGGCATTCAAAGTATTGCGGCGGATCGCGCATGGGGTCAAGGCCTGCACGACGATAGACGTGCCGGATCAATGCCGCTTGCGACGGTGCAAATGGCATCGTGATACCTGGACTCATACCGTCCGAGTTGACTCCGGTGGCACGAATGACGCCCTCGATAGGGTCGCCGTCCCGCTGAGCTGCACTGAGTGGCTTCAGTAGCAGCGAGGCAATGCCTTCCCCCCGCGCGTATCCGTTTGCTGTCTTGTCCCACATTCGACTCTGCGAATCTGGTGACAGCATGTGCAGCTTCGACTCAGCAATGTACGGTGTTGGCTCCAGAATGAGATTGGTGCCACCAACAACAGCCATGGTGCTGTCGCCGTTGCGGAGGCCCTGCACTGCGTGGTGGAGTGCCACAAGGGAGCTGGAGCATGCTGTGTCGATGGTTGCTGAAGGGCCTTTGAGATCGAAAACGTACGAGACGCGGTTGGAAAGAATACTGTTGGCGGTGCCTGTGGCATTGTATTTGGGCAACGTCTCGGTATCGCGAGCTTGGATGACTGCATAGTCATTGGTCATGACACCGACGTGCACCGAGGTCAGTGATCCCCTGAGCTGCTCCAGGGTGATACCAGCGCTCTCGCACGCCTCATACGTCGTCTCTAGCAAGAGTCGTTGCTGGGGGTCCATGCCGGCCGCTTCGACCGGGCTGATGGCGAAGAAGCCTGCATCAAAGAGACGGTTGTCTTCTTCTAAGAGGTACGACTTTCCCTTGACATCCGTGGCTCCATGTGTCTCGCCATCGGGATGGTAAAATCGCTCCAAGTTGAACCTTTTCGCATCGAACGGCCTCACCACATCACGCGGCTCTCGTAGCAATTCCCAGAGCCTCGAGGGAGTGTTGCAGCCGCCTGGAAACCTGCATGACATTCCAATGATAGCAATGGGCTCATCGGTAGACGAAAATGACGACATGATTGTCGCTTTCCTAAAGGTAAGGACTGAAGTAAGGTTAGACTTGACTTGACCAGATTATCGTAGTCCCGTTGACCAAACAGTCATTGGTACTATCACAACCACTGACCTGAACGAATGTACTATTTCTGGTATTACGGAAAACGAAGGAAACAGATCAAAGTCTGCTGGAATAGTCCTTAGCGATTGGGTTGCAATTACTGGTGTCTATCTGTCGATCAAAGCCATCCTTTATATCTTGAAACTCTTGCTCCAGTCCAGAGCTGATCTGGAGCAGCGCACATGTCATCAACGGTCCAGCCTCGCACGTTGCCCAAAAGTGGATATTCACGATACGCGGCTTTTGAAGCTGCTACAAGACTGCGTGGTACATCTCGCCGGCAATGTTTCCATGCCTAAACTGATCTCCTATTGCGAAGTGCAGTTCACTGACGAGACTATTACTCGGCGCTCGGTGCGCTTCCAGTGCCTGTCAAGGATAGGGCCAATCATAATCTTCGATCTCCATTCGTAGCATACAATTCCACTTGCCTGCTACTGGAGAGCCTCCACCAGAACCCCTGACGCTAGCCGCGTACACATTCGTATACCAAGTCACATGCGCGCAACGCTCAATACCGTCATTACGAAAATTACAAGGACTCACTACGTTACTAAAAGGGCCGATCGTTCATGAGGCTCGGCTGTAAGATGGGCTGTACGATGCGCTAAGACCCTGACAGCAACAGGCCCGAACAGATCAGAAGGACCTTTTGGTGTCCGAGATCTATGCTTCTTGAATGCTTACACCGCGAACACGATGTTTGTAATTATCATACACACCGCCTGTGGAGTCGTTGTGCATTCGGAGTAGTAAGGAACACGGCACGGATGAATTTGAAAAGCATCCGGATCCAAGAAGAAGCCTCCGTAAAAGGATCGAGAGGTTGATATCGTCTCGCATTTGAGGTCCTCTTACTCACCTACTTACTTTATTAGAAACCACCCATGGAGGGGATACAGGCAACTGCGGAGACTTCCCCTCACGCAATGAGCACCTTCGAGGCGCTTGTCCAGGAAACGCTGTCTCGGGCATCTCTGCACCCGCTGCGTTTTGGGATCTCAACACTGGTGAGCCTGACTGTTGGCTATCTGGTTAGCGTGGCCATTTACCGCATTTACTTCCATCCACTGAGCAAGTACCCCGGACCACTACTCGCTAAGCTTACCAGTGTGGTATGGACGTACCACTTCGTCAAAGGCGACATTATCAAGTGGAACGATCAGTTGCACACAAAGTATGGCGAGACGGTACGTCTTGGACCTGATCGCTTGAGCTTCATCAACCCCAGAGCATGGAAGGACATCTACGGACACAAGCATGGGCAGTACCGCCCCAATGTCAAGAATCTGGAGCGCTTCGTTGGTAAATTGACGAGCAATGTTCACCCCATGGCCACCGAGCCTACCATGGCTGGCCATGCCGCGCAGAAGAAGCAATTCAATTACGCCTTCAGCGACCGCGCCTTGACGGAGCAAGAGGGCTTGATTGGGAAGTATATTGATCGTCTCGTTCAGGTGCCCAAGAAGGGCATCGCTGCCAGTCCAGACTACAAGCTCGAAGTCGATGTAGCCAAGCTGTACAACTTCACTACCTTTGACATTATGGGCGACCTTACCTTCGGAGAAGATCTTGGCCAACTTGAAACTGGAATCGAGTCTTCGTGGGTGCAGGCCGTGTTTGTCACCTTCAAATTCCTGAGTAAGTCCACCTACTCTTCTCTCATCACGCCACCACTACTAACCATGTCCGCGCCGTCTATAGCCGCAAGGTCAGTCATGAAAGCGTACCCGCTCGGAGGATTACTCTACGCGGCCATGGCGCCCAAGAATGTCATGGAAGACTGCGCCAAGCACATCCAGAGTTCCAACGCACTAGTCGAGAAGCGTCTAGCAAAAGGCAACAACGGGCGTCCCGACATTTTTGGCTTCATCCTGCGGCAGCCGTCCAACGCCATGTCCCGTGCGCAAATGAACGCCAACGCGGGCATGTTCATGATGTCAGGGACCGAGACCACGGCCACGACTCTTACGGCGATTACATGGCTCCTGCTCAACAACCCGGACAAAATGGACAGGGTGCTGAAGGAGATTCGTGCTTTCCCCGATGCGTCGCACTTGACGAGTACCACGGTCAAGACGATGAAGTACATGAATGCTGTTATTGAGGAGGCTATGAGACGTACGTTCACCTTTGCTGTCTCCTTTTTGCATAAACGTCTTTCCTAACGTACGTACATAGTTTACCCAACGGGCCAAGTAGGCCTCGGCAGCCAACGCGAAATGGCCCCGGGCGGCAACGTAGTCTGCGGCGAATGGCTCCCAGAAAAGGTAAGACGACCCCAATACCCCGATTCCAAAAAAGAATCCACCAACCAAACTGACTCTCCGATTCTTTTACAGACCCAAGTCGCAATGCCAAGCTGGACCGTTTTCAACTCACCGCTCTTCTGGAAAGACCCCCTCGCCTTCGTCCCCGAGCGCTGGCTCCCCGAAGAATCCGCTTTTGCGGCATACCACGACTACGACAACCATATGGCGTGGGTGCCCTTTGGTACCGGCCCGCGCGCGTGCATCGGGCAGAATGTGGCGCTGCATGAGATGCGCAGTATTCTTTCGCGGTTTCTGTATGAGTTTGATCTGGAGCTGTCGCCCGAGTCTCGGGATTGGCATGACAAGAAAACGGCGGGTATTTGGGCGAAGCCACAGTTGAAGGTTTTGATTAGGGAGGCGAGGTAGGAGTGTGTGGTAGTAGATTGATGGTATAGTGGAGGTGGAAGGGTGGTTCAGGGTTTAGTTAGGGTGGAGGGTGTAGAATCGATAGAGCGATAGTTGTTGAGAGAAAATGTATGTGGTCTAATCATCGCCCTGTCTCGTTTTAATGCCTATGTGAGCCCCTTCCTTCCCATTCTTGTGGTTCGAGAAAAGAGTAGAAGAATATCTCATTGAAGCTGTTCACAGGCACTTCAGAGATGCAGACGATCTTCATGGTAGTACAAAGCTAGTCGTAATCTTACTCCTCTTTTCTGAAGAATGATACAGTTGCTTCAACATCTATCAAAACTTTAAAGGACTCAAGTTGGCTATTCTGAAACATCCGTTTATACAAGGGCAAAAAACACGTGGGCACACTTCCAGGTACCTAGACATGCGTTGCTTAAAACTACCATTCTATCAAAAAAAAACCCCCCTCTACACACAAAACACAAGCTTCCTCCCCTTAACGACCCCCTTCCTCACCTCCTCCATCGCCCTCTCCACACCCCCTAATCCCCCCTCCCTCACCTCCACCCTCTGCGCAACAAGCACCCCGCGATCTAACAACGCCTGCGCAACCGGATACCAGCGTTCAGCACACTCTCTATCCTCGCGTCTAGCATCAAGATCAAACGGTGGGGCCCACTTAATCCCATGTCCAAACTGAGTATACGCGCAGATCCAATCAGGACTTACACTGCGTCTCGTGTGCGCACGCAGCGGGAACGGGTCGAGGGCTACGTAGCGGCCACCTGCGGGCCCGATGGCTTTGTAGCATGTTTCCATGGAAGCGGTGGAGGAGATGCAGTCCAGTGCGAGGGTGAGACGCCCGGATGTGTAGTCTAGGATTTCTGTGCCAGTGTTGGGGGAGGCGTAGTCGAAGGTTGCGGTTGCGCCGAGGGAGAGGCAGCGGGGGGCTGAGGCGGGGGAGCAGGTTGTTATTGGCACGAGGCCGAGGAGATAGAGGATTTGGATTGCCATTGCGCCAGAGGCTGTGCCGCCGCCGTAGACGAGGATGTATGATGGGGTTGGGTTTGTTGGGATTTTCGCTTCTGAGGAGGAGGATGATGATGCTGTATCAAGGCGCGACAACAGCGCTTTGGCGTCTGGCAGGCTGATTCCCATGTACCCGAATAATGTCAATCCCACCGTCGCCAACGCAGTTGGCAGTGCTGCTGCAGTCGCGTAATCCATGCCAGAGGGGATGCGCCATAGCAGTCGCGCGGGAATGGCTACGTATTCTGCAAACGCCCCGTTGTCTGCTCGGATTGGATTGTTGCCGAATACGCCCCCCATGATGCGGTCTCCAACGTGCCAGTTGTCTCCTTCGTCGACGTCGCTGCCGACTATGGCAATGGTGCCGGCGAAGTCGGTGCCGCTTGTTGCGCCTGGCGTGGGCGACAGGGCGACCGACTTTGCATCGACGGGGTTGATCGCTATGTGGGTTACTTTGACGAGGATCTCGGACGCGTCGAGATGGGGGAGGGTTGCGTCTTTTGTCACGGCTAGAGTGGCTGGGCCGGTGACTTTTAGGGCTGTGTGCGTGGTAGGGAGAGACATGCTGGGTGGTAGACAGAGAATGTGGGAGAGCTTGGTAGGACCGTCAAGAAAGGATTGCGGTGGGTGAGATTGACTGCTCAGGAGAGAAAGATTGGGTGTAGGAAAGTATCGGTTCGAGTTGCCATCCACTGGAATCAGATGCTCTGGTAGTTGTCCGAGCGAGTGATGTGTAGAAATTTACCAATCAAAGGGACGAATACGTGAACCGTGATCTACGCCCGTTTTGTTATGCAAGAATGACTTGGGAACAGCAGCCATATTGCAACCGAGCGTTTCCTAAGACTGCCCAGGTGCAATCAACAGCGCACATGCGATAACAGCAAGTGGACCGCGAGACGTGGAGCATTGATCTCCGGGCAGAAAGAGGATCGAACACATTGATCAGAGCACGATCTACGCCTGACGATAATCTGTAAGTGTGTGGAAAGAGCTTCGAGGCCACGCGTAGCTGTCCTACCGGGATTCTACGCGGTGAACAAACGTAGTAATTTTTCTCCAAGCTTCGTCCTCGCAAGCAACGCCGCGATTGGGAGATCTCCAAGTCCGATCAGGGTCCAATCTGACACGAAACGAACGTTGTTTGTTTTCGGGCCGCAGATCAACGACCACAACGACGAAGCTCAAGCTTTGTCCACCAAAGACTCGGAATACGATTCCCTTCCTGATCATGCGACCCAATACTCGGAAATGTAGTTTCACCTCCGACTTTCTCGGGCCGCTCTCTACACATTGCCCCCGCCTGCCCTCGGGGCTTAGAAAGCCCAGACCCTGGGAGTCGGCTCCCTATCCTCACACCGCAAACACCCACAAGCGCCGTTCAATTTAACATCTGCCAAGCCGATGAACGGCCGGATCTAAGATTTCTTGTTTTCGGCCCGCTACCGTGACCCGCTTTCGCGTCCCGCAGATACGAGCACAAAAACGTGTCTTGGCAACGTCGTGCTTCTCCCGCTCTGCGGCTCGTACATCAACTTGGGATGGGTACCCATGTCGATAAGCTGACATAAGATTGCGGAGGCCGCCTTGGGTGGTCCGGCATTTTGGACGCGGTGTGTTCGTCAGATTGAAGTCTCTTTTCCACAGGTTACGGCTTTTGTTGCTGTTTATGAACAAGGCCACGTCCGAAAGATCGGACATTGCTGTATACAACAATCATGGGGTTTCGAGACGTCGTTGGCATAGTGTCTAGCGTACCATGGGCGAGCGCAGTGGTGCTGGCGGTTGCCACATACCTGCTCTGCGTGGCCGTCTATCGAATGTTTCTCAGCCCTATTGCGCGCTTCCCTGGCCCCAGTCTCGCGGCCCTGACCTTTGCGTATGAGGGATATTTCGACATTTTCAAGGAAGGCGGTGGGAGGTACTGGGTTGAGATCAATCGCATGCATGACACTTATGGTACGTCCGAAGAGGCAAACACATGGTTTATGATGGCGGAATGCTGACGTTTCTTTCACCTTAGGACCTATCGTACGCATTAATCCCTGGGAAGTGCATATCCGCGACCCTGAATGGAATGAGGCGTACAAGATGAAGGCCAAGGCTTCGAAGCCATCCTGGTTCTACCGCTCTCAAGGCCCACCCAATACCGTCTTGCAATCTGGGTTAGTCGTACCTTATTGGAATGTTGCTGGCTCTTCTCGATCTGACTCTTGGTTTACAGACCCCATGAACTGCATCATATGCGTCGCCAGGCTCTGTTGCCCGTCTACGCTACTCCTGTCGTCCACTCTCGTGAGAAGGTGTACGAGGAGTTGGTACACAAATTGATCGCAAGGTTCAAAGGCTTCAAGGGCACCGGGAAAGTCGTGACGTGTGAGTAACCTTACTGAAACTTTTTCTAGGAGGCGACCGCTGACCTGTGATTTTGCTTTCGTGTTGTAGTGGGAGATGCCTTCCGATGCCTGGCCATCGACGTCACTTGCACCACGAGTCTCGGCCGCGACTTCGGTTTCGTTGACGTTGAGGATTTCGAGAACGAAATGTTTCTCGTCGGCAGAACATTCGGCCGCATGAACATGGTCACCCGTCAGGTCGGCCACTGGCTGTTCGAGGTCTTGAGGGCACGGCCGAGATTTGGGAAAGGCGCACAATTACCTCCGGGTGTGATCCGCGTCCTTCGTTTCAGAAATGTAAGTTGGGCTCCAAGTGTTTATCTGGCCACGAATTAGTTGTCTGACTCCTAAATAGATGGTCATGGAAGCGATTAGAGAGGATTACAACGCCGCACTTGCAAGCAAAGATGGGAAACCTAGCACCAACGACACCAAGCGCTCAACCGGAGACCCACCGCCTGGGTTCACCACCGCAGCTGCCCACATCCTGGCCTCAGACCTGCCCGCGCACGAAAAGGCGATGACACGCGTCGTAGACGAAGTATGGCTGAACATCAACGCGGGCATCGAAACTGAAGGCGTAATGATGACGTTCGCCGTCTTCATGCTGCTCAGCCACCCCTCCAAGCTCCGCTGCCTACAGACCGAACTCGGCGATCTTGAGCTTCGCCTCGGCCGCCTGCCCAGCTTCCAAGAGCTCCGCGAGCTGCCCTACCTCACTGCCGTCATCCAAGAGTCTTTTCGACTTAACCACCCTGTCTCCAGTCGCCTGCCCCGCTACGACCCTCACAACGATATGGCATACGGTGACAAAATTATCCCCAAGGGCGTCCACGTGTCCATCTCGCTGTACGATAATTACCTAAACCCGGATGTGTTTGAGGACCCGTATACCTTCAAGCCTGAACGCTGGCTCGACGGGGAAGAGCGCAAAAGGTTGCGCAAGTACGTTAGTCACTTTGGGCGCGGCCCGCGTGCTTGCATCGGTCAGGAAGTCGCGAACATGGAGGTTTACCTTGCTCTGGGGCGCTTATTTGCGCCATCGGTCGGGTTTGGCATGGAGTTGCATGATACACTGTTTGAGCGTGATGTTGCATTTTACTATGACTTGTTTGGTGCGTTCCCAAAGAGTAGTAATAACGTTAGGCTGAAGGTTGTGTGAGGTTTGGCTGAGGGATCGGGCGGGAATGGTTGGTTGGAGGTTGTATCAGAGAAAGAGCAGTGTGGCTAGGGCGCTAAATAGTACTCGGTGATTATTCGGACCTGTGAACCTGTGATGTGGCTGTGCCGGTAGCTGATGATAGCGCCGTCGTCCATTCCGTGCTTAATAAAAACCCTCGTGCATTAGTAACCCAGCCCCCCTCATCTACCAGAACAGACTCGCTCAAAGACGAAGCAATATTCTAAGCGCCATCCTTAGTTCCGTCACCAAAACCACCAGGGCTCTTAGCAAATTCGTCGCCCATACTCAGAGGTTGCACGCAATCGAACACATGTCATTGCAGCGGAACAACTTCCGCCCTCACCACGCCAGATTGCAAGATTTGTTAATCAACCATCCTACGTAGGTAGATATATGGACGAAAGCTTCGCATCTTATAAAGAGAAACGCAATACAAACAACATTCTTCCCAATCTACTGCAACAATGAATCACCAAGGAAACAAAATCGCAGTCATAGGCCACCGCGGCTGGGCGGCCGGACCCATTGTGCAAGCTCTATCAACCGCATCCACACAACCCGTTCGTATCCTGCATCGAGGCGATTCCGATAACGAAACCTTACCATCGAACGTCGAGACAACCGCTTACTCCTGGGATGAAGAGTCAACACTGGAGGCAGCCTTACAGGGCGTAGACATTCTCATGTAAGCAAGCGTATATAGTCTTGTGAACTAGGCTAATATCGCATAGTTCTCTGATAGGCCATGCTGGGCTCGATCAGCAAAAAAAGCTAATCCGTCCAATGAAACGTGCGGGCGTCAAACTGTTTGCGCCATCGGATCTCGCTTTGCCGTACACAACTGATGAAAGGGCGACTGTAGCTGTCCCAAGGGCTAAGGAAGAACTGGAGCACCTCCTGAACGACGCTGACATGCCCTTTGTTACAATTTGCATAGGGAATTTTACCTCCTTTGCACTGCAGTCGCCGTAAGTTGTATCGCGTGGCAACTCTTGATTCCCTTGCTGAATCTAGGCGTAGGTACATGGGCATTGATCTGGCCCAGAATCGCATTGTTTTCACGGGGAATAGTGAGAATCTCCCGGTTTACCTCTGGTATGTACATGTAATTCAGAACCTTGTGGCAGAACGCAACCTAAATTCTCTCAGCTCTCGAAACTACGTTGCCGCTGGATATGTCTCGATTTTCGTCTATTCTCCGTCTTCAAGCTTGAGTGGCAGGACAATTGGGTTGAACGAGCTGCATCCTACTGGCAAGGAGATAGCGGCAGCGATGGAGGAATACCATGGGAAGCCTCCGCATGTTGCGCATGATAGCATCGAGAATATGAGAGTACAGGCCATGAAGGGCGATCTAGCGGCGCTGGTTCGGAAGAAGATGGGCGATGGCACGCATGGAGTGGGCACCGATGTCTGGGACGTGCCAGAGTATCCGAAGACAAGCATTAGGGAATTGGTTGTTCAAGGTAAATTGGATGAGGAGCAGCGGTACATTCAGCCGAGTGAGGATACCACACACTACTTAGATCAATACTTCTCTTCTAATTGATGCTTGGATATAGCTAGTACTAGTATACGAAGAAAACGTTGTAGAATGTCCTCATCACTGTCATGTAAGAAAGGGCTAATGTTTAGCAAGATGGGCTTGTGCCATTATCAACATTACCGTATTATTCATATGCGAGCAGTTTTGGGTACAGGCAGCTCGGGTGGCTAATTTTGTTGTTGGCTGAGGTAGCGAGCAGCTCTTGAGGCGTAGTGCCACTTTCGACTAACGTATTCCACCAGTAAGCTGCGGACCCCACCTGACATGACGCATCTTTCTCCGCGATAGCTCCACAACAACGTTAGGTAATAGAATATAATTTTAAAGATAGCTAGTCGATTACTGTCTACATCGATCTCTTCTATGTCCTTGAATATGGCACTTCGTACACGTTGGTGGTGCGCGCTGACGTCCCTGAGTAGCCTGACCTTGTTCAACCTCCGTGACCGCCCTTTCTGCCTCTATAGCGAGCTGCTAGCCTTGCTGAGCCTGTAGAGCGCCTCCACGAGCTATGTACTGACGCCGCTGGTTGCTCTTACGTTGCTGACGCTGACTAGCCGTAAGAAGCTTCTTAACCTCCTTTGCGAGTATAGTTACTGAGTTCATAGCAAGCTGACAACATTTAACAAGCTGGCGGATAGCTTGGCTTGTTGGACTCTGTGACTGGCGACGAAGCAGATCTTGTACGTAACGAGCCTGCTGCTGAAGCTGGGCTAATGTACGCAGTGTCTCTGCAGTCCATGCGACGTTGTTGTTTGCTGTTGTCCCTGGTGGAGACGGCGTACGGACGACAGTAAGAGACGATAGGACGCGGTTTGGACAGGGAGGGATAAGCCCTGTCGCCTGGAAGCCAGCCTGGATGTTCTGCTCTGTGAATACTGCTGGCCGGGTCTGTCTATAGGTGGTGAGGAAGTCGACTTTGTCAATATGGTAGACACCTTGGCGTGATAGCTCCTGGATCTCGTGAGTGTACGCTCGCTTGAGCGGGGAGAAGCAGCTTACATCAAGCGGCTGCAGGAGGTGAGAGGTATGAGTTGCCATACAGAGAGTGATGATCTTGTTCTCTGTGCAGTACTGATCGAACTCAGGCGTAGCGTGGCTGCTATGGCCGTCGAGGACAAGAAGCCGGTAGACTCGATGCGTACGAGGCGTTGTATGCCTGTTGAAGTGCTTCACCCACTCTACGCCGAGCTCATCTGTCGTCAAGCCATTGTCGGATACAGCGAGCACCCAGTCTATAGGTAGGTGTTGATACCAGCTAGCCTAGTGCTGCTTCCCAGACAGGATCAAGAAGGGCGGAAGACACCAGCTAGACACGTTAATACACTCGATAGTCGTGACCCAGTCGCGATTACCTAGCTGTATAGTAACTGCTCAACCTACAGTGTTAGAGCTCGTAACAACCTTAGACGTCGCTGCGGCGCCCATCATAAAGCCAGTCTCATCAAAGTTGTACGTGTCGGTGTCTATTATGCCGTACGCCTGGCGCGTCTCCTCTACAAGCTTGAACCACGCTGCGATTGCGACAGGATCCTCACAGCGAGCGCGCTGGCTGTGGAACTTCCTATTCCACTTAGTCTGTAGCTCAGACTGGCTGTTGATAAAGCGCGACACCCAGTTCTTGCCCAGTGGTGGAGGAGGTGGATCTTGGCCGCGGCCAGCGAGGAGAGCGTCCGCCATGCGTCGTACATCGATGACCTGGGGCGGAAAGCCTCGTCGATCAAGGTCTAGGATCCACTGCACGAGAGACTGCTCTTCGACGGCTAATAGCTTACGTTTAATAGAGACTATCTCTGATCGTGGCTGGGTACCGCGGAGGCGCGTCCGTAGCGTTGACTCTGGCACGTCGTATGCCGCCGCGAGCGCGCGGATTGCTTGAGTGGGGTTATTCTGATAGTCTACTGTAGCAAGACTTATTCTGCCTTCGCGAGAAGTCTGCTGAGTACGTTTTTGGCGTGTCATGGCTATCGGCGCAAAGAGAGTTGCGATAATTTGGTGGGGTGCGCAGCTTACTGGTGGAATACGTTGAGCTTTGGATGAGCCGTTTAAGATCATGCGGCGCTGTGCTAGCGGGCATACTGCTGCGGAACTGGTCTTGCCTCCAATGTCGCTACCCTCTGCATATATTCCGACACTTTCATGTTGCGCACTCTCTGTCGAGGCGGCCCCGGGCCCTGTTTGCATTGTCGTCGATGTGTACGTGGTCTTCGCCCAAAAACCGCCATGAGGGCGTAATATAGAATGAGACAATCTCCTAATTCTCGAGATCGCGCACCTGTTTGCTTTGGAGCTCTTCATTGATCTGCTTTCTTTGTGCGGTCTGCTGTTTGTGCGTGCGGCTACGGGACCAGGCTCTTTCGACACAGGGATGGAGCCACGCTATCCCGCTTACCCCCACGTCATGATTTAAGATTAGACAGCCCCTAGCCACCGTATTGCGCAACCTCGCAGGCGTTCGCATTGAGCCTTTGGTGCTGTCCTGCTCACCCACACAATCGCGAATTGCCAGCGCCTTCGACTATACATTACTGTATGAGTCTTCTTGCTTGCGGTCGCCATCGCCAATGGTATTGAGGTGTTCACCCACTGAATAGCGGCACTCTCCCTGAAACGCAGCGGCAAAATCTTCATCGATATCGCGTGGCGCAAAAGCAAGCAATCGAAACGAGAAGCAATACCAACAACCCAAAGAAATAAACGAACCCACCAAGACCTGTTGTACAAGCCGTTCAAGTTCAACCCACCGGGATAGGTCTTGTTTCACGACTGTACCTAGGTCAGGACTCATATCCCCGTCATCGTTTAGAAAGATAAGACTGTTGCCATTGATCCCCGTCACTCGCCGTTGGATGTTTCTTATCACTATTTGCTGGCGCGAAATTGTTTATTCTCCCGTGCGTACCGAGATCTTCAATTGATGGGCGCTTAGATACTCCTTCGAGAAAATGGGCACTAGATCTCAGCATACAATCCCCGTTACAACCCCGAGATGTCGCTAATTCGGGGTTGTAACAAACACATGTGCGCTTGTGCGACTCAGGCTTTGCAGTGGCTTCAACCTCTCCCTTCACGGCACCGGCACGACCGAATTGTGCCTTCTTGGCTTTGCAATGACTGAGAAAGGCATCACGTCACCCGCAAATTACTTTGAATTCTTGCTCATTCCAGTCGCGTACCCACGATCTCCTCAGCTAAGTATGACAAGTGTCGCGGCTCTTTCGCTCTGCCCGACCGTTGCGCAACCACGACAACTACAATGGACTAGAGAATGTCTCGTAAAGCGTTGGAAGCACGCGAATGCACTCAAGAACATTCACGGCCCTTCAACAACGCCATATCCGTCCTCGGCGGTTTCGTCCCTTACTCGGTCTCCGTGTTTAGTTCCCCTCCAGGATGGCATGGCCAACCAGCGAACTAGTCTCCGCGATTCTTCGAAAGATCTACTATCAAAGTTGTTATTCTCACCAGAATCTAGCAGAATAAACGCCGATATCATGGTTTTGGGGCCAAAAGGAAAGACCTGGTTTGCGGGTGCCACTTGCACGACGATCACCAACGTGCGACTCATAATCGAGTTCCCATCACCCATTTTACTACAAGCTTCGCTATACAGGTTGAGCCTCGCAGTAGTGCATGTACGCGACCAATATTTCACATCTTTAGCTTAATCTACCCCCGTGCGTTCCACCAGCTTAAAGAATTTATCAAGATCCTATATCCGACCACGTTGCGTCGCCATTTCTTCAATCATTTGCGTAAGCCCTTTCTGTCGACTGCATCATGGTTTCTGCACCAGACTACCTCTGGCCTCTCGTTCCCATCACCGGGCTGATAGCACCGATTTGCCTTCTCGCATACTTTTGCCTACGGGTGTATTGCGTCGCATACACGGAGTTAGAGGGACCGTACTATCTCGGTCTTGCATGGGCGTTCCTTGTCGTCGAAATCTTCCAGTATCTACCTACCATACTCCTCTACTGCAACCGCATATTCGTACTTCGCCGTCCGCGACGACCCCAGCTTTCGCTCGAAGGGGACGATGTCCCGGTAGTTGCTGCGATGATCACCGCATGCGGTGAAGATCATGACACCATCTTGAATGTCGTAAGATCTGCGTGTGAAACTGACTGGCCAAAAGACCGACTAAACATTATTCTTTGCGATGATGGCCGATCCAGGGGGTTGAAGGAGAAGATGACGCATGTGCAGCGGAAATACCCCAATGCACATTACACAACGCGCGAGAAGCCAGAAATTCCAGATTACGTGAGTCAAGTTGTTTCCATTCGGATGTCCAGCATTGACAATGAGTAAAGAAAGCTGGCAATCTGAACAACGGGCTGAGATACAGCGCCAAGCTCACAGACACCCCATCGCCATTTATCGCAGGCCTAGACGTGGACATGATAGTCCAACCAAACTGGCTCCGAGCCATGATGCCACATATGCTCAACGACGCAAAAATGGGTATGGCATGTCCGCCGCAGTATTTCTGGAACTTACCCCGGAGGGACCATGTGCGGCAGGATCTCGACTATTTCTATGCTGCCACGGAGCTTATACACGAGGGACTCGGTGCAGCCGACTGCGTTGGATCAGGGTATCTTGTGCGAAGGGAGGCAATTGAGGATATCGGTGGTTTCCCGACGTTTTCTATAAGTGAGGACACGGCTTGTAGTTCTTTGCTGCTTGGTAAGGGGTGGTCGGTCGCCTACATTGATGAGTACTTGCAGTGTGGCGAGATGCCGGATACGTTAGCAGGCCACATTAAACAGCGGACACGATGGGTGAGTGAATTGGCATCAAAAACCCGTGCGTTGTTCGCTAATTCGTGATAGACGATCGGCAACGTCCAGACTGCACTCAAGGTAAAAGACTTCTCCACCATTGTTACAACGTCCATCAATCTGACTGTTCAAAGATCAACTTCCGCCTCTGGGGTCCCGCAGTCCCCTTATGCACCGCGCGCCAACGCCTCGCGGGCTTCGTCTTCGGCGCAGGATCCTTCGTCAACAGCGCGCTGAACTGGCTCGGTTTCATCGGGAACCCGCTCGCCCTACTCGCGGGGTACCCCTTCGTAGTGTACTACCAGCGGTGGCAGCTTATCTGGCTCCTCCGCCTGGTCGGCATGTGGGTCTTCTCTGACACAGCGCACAAAGCAAGTCTAGCCCTATTCGTCGGATACCGCGACGGTATGCGCTGGGATCAAGCGGACGTCTGGCTGATACCATACTACACGCTATCTCTTGTACGGGGCTTCATTCTGCCCCGGAACTTCGGCGGCACGAAACCTGGGTTCGTGCCTAGTGGCAGTTTTTCCTCGAAATACAGGGAGCGCGGCCCCGATCCGTCGAGCTTTTTGAAGCGCTTCCGCGCTATTTTCGTAAAGCAAATGGTGTGGATACACGGCTGTTATATACTCGCTTGCGTGCTTGGCTTCTCGCTCAATTTCGTCCGTTGCTTCCTTCCCGATGCGAACATCCGGACTGCGTACTCGGATGCTGAGCTGGAGCTGTCGAGCCATGGTAAATGGGTCTTTTTGCTCACGAGGATCGGTTGGCCGCCTGTGTGGTGGCTGGGTCAACTCATTAGCTGTGGCATTCCAGTTAGCTATATTATCTGGCCGCCGACTGGGGTCTCTGCCGATGAGGCGCTGCGGATGGATGAGAAGACGGGGGTTAGATACCCGAGGGAGGAGTACGCGCGGCCTCGCAGGAGCTGGGGTGGCCGTTTCAGTGATCACATGACGTTGGGGCTGTTTTTATACACGGTTGTGACGTTTGTTGCGTCGTTTTACATGTAGGCTGCAGCATTCGTCTTTGGCTAGATACTGGGGATATTGGAGAGTGATCACAATGTCCAGGGCTGAAATCATGATAATGAAAGATAATAGATGAAGTTGCTGTTGGTGTTGAATTACAAAAGTAAGATTAGATATGTTTCAGAAAAGTCTGTTCCGTAAGCAGAGAGGGAATCATCGCAACATGTGTATCCAAAATGCAAAATGCAAGATGCAAAGCAAAGAAGCAAAGAAACGAACCCAGCCAAGCCTACAAGCTAACATTTCCCATCAACTTTCCCAACGCTACATCCATCAACGAATCCCTCATTCCCTCCAGCAACCGCGCCGCCATATCCCTATCCCAGTAGCTCTCATTGTAGCACACACTAAGCACAAGCTGGCCCTGCCAAATCCAAGTATGCACCATCATGCGCATAGTCAGCGTCTCAGCACCAAGCCAAAAGTCTTCGACTTTGACAAGTCCCTCGAGCCGCTTAACAACCTGGTCATCAACAGTTCCCAAGAACGCGAACCTCGGCTGCAGTTGCCCCTCGCTCTCGCCTAGCTTCTTCTTCTCCGGGTCCGGGCCGAACAACCGCTCCTCAAGCCTCTTGTGAAACAGCGGCGACGACTCCAGATACGGTGCGTAACCTGCGGCGTACACGGGTGCGAGCTGGCTGTAGTACGAAGCAAAGTCTGATTGCGGTGATACGATGACTTCGGTTGTGATGACACTAGTGTAGCTCGTAGGCGAGTATACCGGCGCCGCGGCTTCGGGAATCAAGGTGCGGAGGTTGGAGTGGAAAGACGCCATGAAACTGCGTGCTTGGTCTGTGGGTGCGAGTTTGGCTACGGAGCTGATGAGGGCAGCGTGGAGTGCGACGTCGATGGCGTACGCGGCTGTGTCGCAGCTGTCCTGCACGGTCTTTGTGTCTTGTCTGCTGAACTTGAGGAAGTGGCGCTGTGTGTAACCGGGTTTCTGCGCCTTGATTCGTGGTGTGAGTTCGAGCGCTGGCTTGTTTGGTTCCAGGGCTGCAAGGCGGCTTTCAGCCTGTGCTTCAATGGCCGGTGTGGTCTTCACTTCGTGCCCGATACGCAGTGTCGACTCCATGCTGGGTGTTAGGTTCTTTGCGCAGCCGCCGAAGACAAGGTTTGGGTTCATGTTTGCGAGGGACTCGACGAGGTGGTTTAGGCAGAAGATTGCGCCGCGGGCGTCGACACGGTAGTGCGGGGACCAGATCATTACTTCGGATGTGTCACGCAGGAAATAGCACATCATTTGTTCGTTTCGTGGGATGCGGCCCAGGAGCTCGTCGACTGTCTTGCCCTCGACCACCGAGAAGGTGGCTGAGACCCAGAGCGCGATTGAGGGCCCGTCGCCGACGCGGTAGATGTAGTTGCCGTTGTAGGGGAAGGCGGCGATCTCGGGGTGGTTGTAGCGAACTTGCTTCCATGCTGTTTGAAGATAGGCAGCGGGATCTTTGATGGAGGGGTCGAAAGTAAGCTTTGCGACTGCGTTCTTGGCCCAGTTGTCGCGGCCAATGGCGTTCGGCACGTTGCGGGTGAGTATGTTCATCTTCTCGAGGTAGGTCTGGGGACGCTCCCAGCGCCCTGGTCGGGTCTCTCTCCAAATGGGGTCCGCCATGGTCATGATGTGGAATTGTTGAGGATAGAAGGACGTGAGGATAGGAAGGGAGGAAATTGAGAAGACAAGAAGAGGGATGAGGTGAGGATGGTATTTGTGAGAAAAGCTGGAATATCAAAGTAAGCTACAGTGGATACTCATTGTTATAAGTACCGCCGAAAGGTCTAGGGCCATTGTCTCAGGTATACAAGTTTGTTGCATACACGAAGTCCGGAGTATCCATCCGCGTAGGCTAACGATGCACACCTCAGGCCATTCTACAGTACACAGCCGGGAGCCGACCGAACGGCATTGGTTGGAAGACGGTAATATTGGAGGTAAAGTCTGCTCCTGCAAGCCACCAAATACACTTGCCTCGGAAAAAGAAAGCGCCTCTCTTTGGTCGAACTCTCGTCGCACGCCTTGCTGGCGCATTGCACATTGGCATCGGAAATCTGGGTCTTGGAACGGCCTCCCCGGTTTCGCGTTACAGTTCCTAGTATGTCGGTGTGCACGAGCGGGTCGGATGCGAACGGCCCCTGCGAACTAGTGGTACTAGACCGTGGTCGACCATCGTCATTCCTCCTTGAGATCCTATGCTTGGTTCACACAAGACGCCTTGTAGCGCAAAGTCTCGCACGGGGCAAGAGGCCCGAGTCGGCCCGTTTGCGGCTGGTAGTTTGTGTAGCGGGATGTGAAGATCGATCGGTGATGATATATTTGGGCTCTGTTATGAGGTGTTGAAATCGGTGATGGGAAGAAGGCGCTCGCTTTCAAAGAACCCGCGTGGTATCGGTTGAAGTTCCGGGGGCGGTTTCGGAGTGGGGTTGATAGCCAGCAACGTGACCTCGAGATGGTGTTTCTTTTTCCAGGTTCCTTGTTCACGTACATCAAATCAGAGCATTCAGCTCGGTTGGCGGAATGGCATCTCAGGCCGCGCTCCAGAAATGTCGTTCAGCCCATCGTACTGACAGCTTCAGGTCCAGCTGCAACCTTGTTGGGAGCTGTCTAGAACCATACCCTTCACATGACGTGGCGGGCTTTTTAAACATTGCCGGGTCCAACGGCGGCAGCGCTAGTCCCCGCAGCCGCCCGATCGGCACACTGGAGCATGCACAACGACAATCTGGGACGCATAGACGATTATCGCAAGACTATCAAGAGCTTCTCTCCTTTCCGACTGAAATGGGGGTTGAGCCAGACCAGACCAGACCAGACCGGGCGAGTTCTTACCACCCCGCCTTTCGATATTCGCCCAAAGAAAAAAAACAGGGCGATTGTTGCTTTTGGAGTCTAGATTGTAAAGCGTCCTGAAATTCTCTACGCCACCATGTGATAGCGGCGCATCTTACCTACCGATAATTTTCTTCTCGAGAAAGCGCGCGGGTATGTACACAATGGCAGTAACGAGAAAGGTAAACTCGTTTGCGATATCTCCGCCATCCTCGCCTATGAGGCCTCCAAGCGGCCCAACATACCACGTCTCCACCATACCCATCAGCCACGCGGCGATGCCGGCCGCGAATGCGAATCCGGCTGCGATGCCCAGCGGCAAGCGACTTGGGTCGTTCCAAGCGTCGAGGTCGTAGTTGTCAAAGTTCATGCCGCGGAAGATAACGTGCTCGCTGCACAAAATAACAAAGTACTGCGTCGACCAGTATCCGAGGAGACTGAGGAAGTTTTGCAGGTACACGCTTAATTGTTCGCGACCGCCGATGGCCAGACCGAGGATAGCAGCGAAGCAGAACAGAACCCAGATGAAGCGCGGTACGCGTGCGAACGGGCGCGAGAATTGCTGGCAGGAGATTGCGGCGCTGTAGATGGAAATGACATTGACGTTGATGCCAGACAGAACGAGAAGCGTCAGAATCAACTTTGCGAAGCCGCGCGGGTAAAGCATGGTTTGGATGAGGAACCCGAGACCTTCGTTCTCGTACACGTCGGACCAGTCGGGGCGGTTGTTCATGCCAAAGGAAACGACGCAGCCAGCAAGCATGCCGATTGACGTGGGGATAGCGATACCAAAGGTTGTCATGAGAAAGACCTTCCAGCGGGAGACGTTGACCGGATAGTGTACGTAGTAGTCCGAAGCCATGGTCTGCCACGACGCAGAGCTGCCATAGACAATGGCAATCAGGCTCAAGACCTGACCGCTGAGATCGGTGCCCTTGAGCTCAGTCTTGTTGCTGTTGTCCGTGTACTTTCCCGTCTCGGCAAAGAAGATGATGAAGATGATGAAGAAGAGGAACCACGCATATCGCTCATAGATGAGAATCGCACGCAGACCGACGAACGAAATGAGCGTGGCGACGACGGCGAGAATGACGATACCCACAATCAGCGAGATGTGTCCGTCAGCCACAGCCGTCAATGCCAGTCCGCCAGTGATGCATGCGACAGCCGCCCAACCAATCTGCACAATGGTGTTGAGAGCGGCAATGACTTTGTTCGGCCACCATCCAAACGCATACCGCGAGACGGAAATCTGTCGCAAACCAGTGGGCGCACCGAACGTAGCCGCAAAGCCCGTCGCGGCACCGCCAAGGATGGAAGCGAAGATGGTAATGACAATGGACTGGCGGAGCGCTGAAAAGTAGAATTAGTTGTGTGCCCGAACTAGGGGAAAAACAACTTCTTACTCAAGCCAAACTCGTGACCCAACATGCCCGTCGCAAAGCACGACGTGTTCATAGTCCCCGACGCCCAGAGGAAGAACATATTCAGCTGGTGGTGCCACGGCACATTACCCTTGTCCTCTGGCAATTTCCTGTTGATGGCCTCCGACTCGATACCCAGCTTGGCGTCTAAGCGGGCTTCGAACGCACGTAGCCTACCCAGCAAGCCGGTTTCGCGAGCAACGGGCGCATCGCTGACAATGACACCATTGTCGGTTGACACACTGGACGCGTCCTGGCCTTTCTCAGTCGACATGATAGGATTAGTACCTAGGTAGGAAGGGGGGGTTATTGCAGGGAGAAGAAGTGTGTCATGCAGTACTTCCCTACCAGCGAACTTGTTCGCTCTTTGTACCCACCGCGCACACTCGGCTGTCGCCGCGTCATGAGCGAGAAAAAAAGCCGTTGCGACGCCGGTGCGAGAAAATGAGCTGCCCCATCCCGCTTAGCTGCAAGCTCTAATAGCTCCACTCTTATCGCGGACAAGCCTTCTGGGCAAAGCTTGACCGCTGTTGACACTGATTTGCCTGGTGCGTCTCGTTTAGGCGCGTCTGCCCTGCATTCGCTACGATTGCTTATCGGGTTATGACCCCACGGTTGTTGCTTCTCGTACCGCTGTCCTCCGACTGCTGATATCAAGCCGATGTTCCGAAGTCAAAGCCAGACCACGACCGCTCATGTACGAGATGGGACACTATTCCGACAAGATAGAACCAATACAAACTTTGATTGCAGGAGTTGGATCGTGTGATTTCTGGGATGATCCTAGTTGTACAAGAATTGATGATTGAGCGTTGTACGTTCTGGAGAAGGGTAGGTTGAGTGCGGGGAGATGAGACACAATTTGCCTCGGCTATAGTCACCAGTGAGGTCAGTAAAAGCTAGATTGCGCGACTCACCTATTAATCAAAGACGTCGCATCTGATCTCAAGCCAGCACTCGGCGATTCAATAATCGCAATAGAGTCACATATCCGATTCGTAAGGACGGCAGCTAGTGATTATCTCATCTCGACCGTAATTCAAACTTTACTTGCACCCCACAGTACATCGTATACACGTCAAGAACGAACACTCCATCACACCCCATAGCTCACACCTTACTTCTTCTCCACCCCAACTTTTGCCGCATACTCTAGCCCCTCAACAACCTTCTCCGGCATGCTCAAAAACGGCGAATGGCTACCGGAGCAAGTAAACGACGCCGCACTCTCGCCCAGCATACTGGCCATGTGCTGCTGCACAGGTAGCACAAGCGCCTGATCCTGCTCGCAGAAGAAATACATGCAAGGGATCTCATGCCACGGCTCGTACATGACCTCGTCGGTGAAGATGCGTGCGGGTTCGTGTTTGAGGTTGGCGATGGCGGCGCGTTGGGCCTCGGGGGAGAGGTCGTGGTAGAAGATCGCCTCGGGTGTGGCAGCGGTTGAGTATTCGCCCTTCGAGTAACGTATATGTCAGCATGCTACTTCCACTATACCTCAGACAAAAAAAAAGAAGAGGATCTAAACAACGTACATCAAACTTCATCCACGGCAAATACTGCCCGCCCAACATCCCCTTAATACTCGCCCCCTTGGGCGCCACAAACGCGGCAAGATATACAAAAATCAGCACGCCGCCCTTCTTCCCCGCCTTAGCCCGCTGCGCAGCCCCGAGGCCCTCAACAGCATTCTGTCCTACAAGCCCGCCGTACGAGTGCACAACGAGCACAATGTCTTTGCCCGCGTCGGCGACGCGCTCGAGGCACGACCGCAGCGCTGCTACGTCGTCGGCGAGGCCTTTTGTCGGCGGCTCCGCGCCTACAGAGGGGTAGGTTACGGCTTCGGTTTCCCAGCCGCGCTGGTGCAGTTGTGCGCGCGTGCTGTCGTAACAGTCGGGTGTGTGCCAGGCGCCTGTGGCGAAGATTATTGTTGGCTTGGCCATGATTTCTGCGTGCGTCTCTTTATCTCTCGGTTATTGGGACTGCGGGTGCGGAATTGGAAAAGGTCGTGAGAGGTCGTAGAGGGCTTTTTGGGTGTGTGTTATCTATCACAAGAATCCAGATATGGTACGATGTGTTCGTCCGCCTCGTTTTTTATCGCATGTTTTGTTGCGCCAAAACCCGGCATCGGGACACGGTTGTTGGAGAGACGCTTTCGGATGCTCTTCGGGCGAATCTTGTTTCCTATCCACCCCTCTTTCCCCCTCGTGTTGGAGACAGGATGATCGCTGGTTTCATCTTCCTCGGCCAGGTTTCCCAACGGGCGTACGCTGGCTGTTTTCTACCCATATCCCTACGCCTCAGAATAATCTACTCGGCTGTCAAGGCAAATGTTCTTCTTGGCCCTACAAAATGACGAGGAAGGTCATGTCACGAGAGCAGCCCATCCATGTCGGGAAACGTGCAAAGGCCAGCTCGACGCGATAAAAGGGCCGACCCGAAGAAGAAAAAAAACGTCGACTGGCAAGCCCAGCCGATATCCCGTTCTAGCCGTTAAGAGCGTGACGTCCGCTTTAGGAGTGGAGAGAGAGGAAGCGACTTGGGTATGTTTTAATTTCGTTTCGTAGTTCGCATGGCCCTGGTAAGTAGGCACTCTACTATGCTATCTGTGCTGGATCACTCGGACAAAAACTCCAACACAGATGTCCATTCGCCAAGAAGTCTAAATATCTCGACTTTCTGCATACATATAGTTCCCAAGGTCAATGGACATGGTGGCCATGCAGATATATATGCTTACTACCTACCTTATCTAACGTACCATCTCCTCACCTCAACCTATAAAACCAAGGCGGAAGCCCGGATCCCCCCAAGAGGGAAAATCCCCCCCAAACGGGCCGACCAGAACACCCAACCCAACCCCGAGAGAGTCCCTTTTCTCTTCGCGCAAATCATCTCCACTATGTGCTCAGGATCGCTCAGGCACAAAACAGCACCCTTGCATGATGTTCCCTTTTCTGCACGCCGTGCCCCGTCTTGACCTTTGAGCGAACAGACATGCGCTCGCGCCAATCCTGGCGTGCTGATTGATTTTCCATTTTGAACTTTTCTGATTAAGTTTTTACTTTCACTTTTAACGCTCGTTGGTCTCTTTGGTACACGGTACTTGTACTTGCACACTCGTTATCACAATCGCTTCGCGTAGTCAGTAAGCACGCGTTCATCCCGCGCGTACACTCACCCATCCTTCGCCTTGAAGAAGCCCCGAAGAAAGACCTCAAGATCCCAAGCCCGCGATACCTCGAGACTTCAACACATAGAGTGGGAAGAAGAAGCACTGCCATTTTGCAATGTCCAGCGCCACGACAACAGACCACGACACTCACGATCCCGCCCCCAAACTCCGCAATACAACCACCGCTTTGCTAGTTCTCGCCCTCGTCTTCGTAGCGCTGCGGTTCGCGGCAAGGTTTAAACGCGGACTCACGTATGGCGCTGATGATTGGATGATTGTTGTTTCCTTGGTACGTTTATCTTGCATCTCCACCATACTACATCTACCCGGTCTGTGGTTTCAAATGGTTGGTTGAATGGGAAAGAGTACCTGTAGCTGATGGCAGTCCTCGATTTCAAGATTGTATGTTTTGCAGCCGGAGGAATAAACTATGCAAGTAAGTTTCTTTTACCTCTTGCCTTTTACCTTTTTGTTTGTGAATAGATTGGATTAGGGAGAAGGAATGGTTGTCTAACATATGATTTAGTGATACACTGGGGCTTGGGACGTCATGCTGTTACCCTACCTCCAGACAACGTTACTCTAGTACTCAAGGTAATTCTTCCTCCCCTCCCCCACCCCGCCTCACCTACCCCGACCATAATCCCACACTACAACCCCCAACTAACCAACTCCCCTCCCCCCACAGCTTCTCGTAGCCTTCGAATGCATCTACTGCACCGCCATCGGTCTCGTCAAGCTCTCCCTCCTCCTAATGTACATCCGCATCTTTCCGACACGCAACTTCAAGCTCGGGGCCGCCATCCTGGCCTTCATAACCATCGGCTGGGTCATCGCGATAAACGGGGTATCCATCTTCCAATGCACGCCGATTGAAAAAGCGTGGCTCGGCCCCGCCGTCGCCGGTACTTGTATCAACCTCAAAGCGTCCTTCATCGGCAACGCGGTACCGAATATTTTGACTGATGTTGCGATTTTGTGTATGCCTGTGGCGCAGGTGTTGAAGCTGCAGGTGAGCAGTGCGCAGAGGGCGAGTTTGTGCTTTATGTTTTTGTTGGGTGCTTTGTTAGTATACCCTCTCCCTCATCTATCTCCTCCCTTTCTCCTTTCCTTCCTTTCCCGCATACTAATGGAAATTGCAGCGTTCTCTTCGCAAGTATATACCGCTTCACAACAATAATGGCCTTCGACATGACCGACACAACCGGCACCCTCGCCACAGCCTGCACCTGGTGCGTCGTCGAAGTCGCCAGTGGCATAATCAGCGCATGCCTCCCCACCTTACGACCGCTCATGCTCATCGTGTCGTCGCAATTCAGCAGCACCCGGAACCGGTCGGGTAAAGGGGCGTCCACAACAGGAGGTGCTGGAGGTCGATCTCATAAGACTGATCTTGTGACAATTGGCGGCACGGGGAATAAGCGCAACCAAGACTTTCGCCGCTTGAAAGATGACTATGAACTTCATACCAATGTCATTGCAACGACGCAGGGCGGCGGGGATGCGGCGTCCATGTCGAGTGGGGATGAGCGGCCGTTGGCTGGGGCGGTGTTTCGGCAGGAAGCGAGATATGGCGAGTCGAGAAAGTCTGTAACGGAGGCCTGAAATGTTCTTAGATCAGACTTTTAGTGAGAAAAAACGTTTATATGATTGCTGTTGAACGGTTGTGACATGTTTGAACGCGATGCTTAGCCCTGGCAGTCACGATCAGATTGGTACTGCACTAAGCAATGCCCCTTTTTATTGTGGTGTGGAATCTAGTAAATCAAGGTGCCACTGCGCGAAGCAGTAATTAGAGTATGAAGTGTATTGTGTTGTCTTGTTGTGCTGTTGTGGCCACCTTATATATAGCCACAATCAGGGTCTATTTTCATGACGTATCTCTGATGCTGGCGATAGTAGAAGGTGCTCATAGAGCACGAGGGAGGAGCACCAGGTTAACACGTGGTGCACGTGACGCTCTCACCTCATATACCGTAACACTTTTTATCCCAGAATTCTCGACGTTCAAGATACTTTACCCCACCTAAAGAGTAGCGTACATGCTCATCAGGGTGGTGTTGAACTTTTTCTTCATAAAGTTACATGGTTATAGAGCGCTACTTGCCATATTGGTCAAAGCGCTTACAATATCAACACTACATTGAGCTTACACGACCGACGCACGCGCGAGCTTAGCGCGCTCATCCTCCCACTCACGAGTCTTCTTGGCCAGGAAGCTAGCACCCTTGCTGCTCAGCGGTTTGGCAAACTCGGGTCGTTTCTCAACGAGACCCACGACGCGCACCTTTCTCTTTCCCTTCTTCGCTGCCCTCGATGGCATACCGTTTCCTAGACCACGTTCCCACAGCGCATAGTTGACAACCTTGTCAAGTCCAGTCTTCGTGCGCTTCTCGGTCTTGTTTGCCTTGACGCGACGGAGTTCGACGTTGCCTAGGGTGAGCAAGTCGCCGAGATCCGCCTTTCGCTTGGTCTCTGCTGCGGTCGCGGCTTGTTGCTTTGCCTTTTCACGCGCTTTTTGGCCTTCTACGTGGATGGCGGAGAATAGGCTGGTGGGTTGTGGCCTGGCAGCTGTGCAGAGGCAGTTGTACAGGTCGCCGAGAGTGTTTGCTGAGGTCAGATGTGGGTCGGAGATGCGGCAGCCAGTCAATTGATAAAGACGCTTGTAGAGCTGGCGATGTTAGTAGTCGTCAAAATGAGGTCGTGGGTATTACTTACGGCGAATTTGAGGCCAATGTCGGTGACTTGAATCTGTCGCCATTTCGTTTCTGGGGTGGTAATGGTGGTTTCACGCGAACGAGCTTGTTGGACGGCTTTCTTAACAGACGCAAAGTCTCTGAACAAGCTCTGTGCCCTGTCTTCGAGGATGGAGACTTGTGATACAGTAGCTGCAGGTGTAGAGATCCCCTTCGCAGCTGGGGTTGGGGCGGGCTCTTGAACAATCACCTCCTCCACAACCGGTTCCTCCACAACCACGTCTGCAGCCGACTCTTGGACAGGCTTGCTGCGAGGCACAGGGCGATTCGACATAAAGTCAAATGGCTTCTTCTCAGCGTCCGCTTTGACTACAGCTGCGCGTTTGTACTCCGGTGTTGCAGGGTCCATAGTCGGCGGTTGCTCCTTTGGTAGCACTGGCTCCAGCAGATCCTCTGCTTCCTCGACCAGAAGCTCCTCTGACTCCTCCATGGGCTCCCACGTTGGCGCGGCTTGCATAGTCTCCAACAGCTGCTCCAGGCTCTTGTGCTCAGGGAAGGCGAGAGCAAGGTCGCCGTTCTCGGTCTTGACCAATTTGATGTCTTTGACCCAGCGCGGTGCATCGTAGATACCACGGTTGGCAAACTTGGAAAAGTCCATATCTAGACCGGCCTGCTTCAGAGCATACACCTCGGCAATTGCCTGAGTGAAGCGGTTCTTCAGCTGACTTGATCGGGTGACTTTTGTGTGGAGACCAAAGTTGTAGTCTGTGTATGGGCGCTTCGTCTTGTCGTGCACCGTTTGGGCCATCATGAGGTTGTCGTCCTTGAGCGTGTACGGTGTTCCTGTGAGCTCCTCGATTTCGTCGGCCATTTCCAAGGTCAGTGGGGTGTAGGTCCGTAGCGTGAGCTTTTCGAATTCCTTTGCCATGTCCTTTTCGACCTTTTGCCGCAACCACTCATCTCCGCCCACACGCTGAAGACCACTGATGTTTTCCGAAGGCTTGTACTGGGGGAAAGTCGGCTTCTCCTCGTCGAGCACTTCTTCATACTCGCCCTGGTCTTCGGGTGCTATCCGGACTGGCGAGGTGGGATCGTATGGGTCGACGTGTGCGCCAACGGGCTCCGAATCACCGAGAAGTCGTTTCTGCCATCTTCGCACAAACTGCTGGTGCTTCTTCTTGTCTTGCTTTCCAGGGAGGAGGAATGAATTGGGCGCAGTTGTGGAGAAGGCGGCGGCGGCGGCGGAACGGCAGGGCAATGGCGATATCCTTTGCCGTATGGATGCAGAGAGGACGTGTGGGGGGTCAATTGCCCGCGAGGGGCGCGGTATTCGGCGCATTGGGTTCGAGTTGCGGAGGTTGCGGCCTCGACCAGAAATCCCTTCGACGTGCAATTGACGGCCGCCACGCCAAGACGCCGAACAGTGACCAATCACCATCGCCGTAGCCCCGAACAGCAGCCTCTCCATTCTTCGGTGTCCAACATCAAGCTTTGACGAGTGTAGTATTCTGATTGTGTATTGATTCATTGGGTATCTCAGGAAAACTTCTTCAACAGCCACGTCGAGCCTCTCTCGTCGTATTCTGCCTTGGTCACCAAAACATCCTTCATCAAGTCCGCCTGGCCCGCGAAATGCGCTCCACCCAGCCATGTATGTTTAATGGGATCCTCTGCCTTCGAAATGTTCAAAAAATACTCCGTCGGTACCAGGGCCCGCAGCTCCGTCTCTAGCCGCTCTATGAAGCCAGTGATGAGTGAGTTTCCACCCACGACGACCACATTCGCCAGTAAGCCGACTTTCAACGCTTCTGGCAGTGTGCTCAACGATTCCATGACTGCGCCAGGTATACCAGTTTCCTGGATGCCAATGTCTGACGGGTTGAAGAGCAGCTCTGGCACAGCAAATCGCTCATTCCCCAATGGGAGTAGATCTTCCCGTGGCCCCTGTTGCGGCTGCAGCCCTCTGCGCATCCGCGACTTTGAGGCATCGTGCGGCCGCGCATGTCCGTGAATCGCGTTCTCGTAGTCTGGCAGCACGTAGTCGACTACAATACTGGAGTCCAGTTCTCGCTTGGCTCCAAGCCGCCCTTTCCACGTGCGCTCCAGGTCCTGAGCGAATTGCTGCGACGAGGGTACGACATATGAAACTGCCTCTTTGATTTCATTCAGCAAATATGTCTCCTCCATCATGTTGTAGTGTCGAAGCGAAGACAGCTCCTTGAGGTAGTTGGTAAGAAGTTTCCCACCGACTGTGAGCCGCCTCACAGCCGATTGGATGAGCTTGCCATTGTAGAGGGGTAGTATCGTTGTGTCGGAGTACGAGGTATCGATGACGAGGAGACATTCTTGGGGTAGCGACGATGGCGAAGAGGTGGGAGGGTTGTAGGCGTTGAGCGTCGCGCCCACGCATCTGTAGTAAGCAGCGCATTCGAACTGCTCAAAGACTATTTCGTCGCAGTTCTTCTGAAGTTCCTTGGGACAATTCGGCTTCTCAGTGAGTAGCAAATTCGTTTCCCTTGGGTCACACTATGACTGTCAGCCAAACATCACTCAAGCGCTCCCATGGTGCGTACCCACCCTCAACCCCTCCGCGGCAGCCTCGCCCATGAATTCATGCTCCCAGATGGCCTTTTCAGCTTCCCAGTTGACGATGAAGCCTTTTTCTACTGGCCGCCGAAATGCCAGCTCGCCAAAATCCTTGCATGAGTCGAGCTCGGCGCCGACATAGGTGCGCTTGTCGCGTGTACTGCGCGCAATGCAATTGGGGATTACGCTGCAGTCATCGTACGTGGGCTCGCTGCCTGTTGGAATGAGACCAGCCTTGATGGAGTAGGCGCCGTTGTCTATGACAAGAGTTTTGTTTGGTGTCGCAACTGCAGACTTTCTAGAGCCCTTAGGCGGCATTGTGAGGGTGGATGTGATTGATTTGCGGGCGCGACTTTCAGAATCCCGACTGCTGAGCTAGCAACGCCTGTTCACGTGGAGCCCCACATTCATCGCATCCCAACTCGTACACGCCATGACTTCTACTTGTCTTCGCAGCCGCATCTCGCTCATCAAGCCAGAACCAGCAATATAGTCTTCGAGCGTAGGCAAAAATAGAAACAATGAATCACAGCAGCATGTAATGTCTTGGAAGTGCGGAGTATGCATGAGAATGCAACCCCGCGACGCACGCCACCTACTGCTACCTTTTCTACAGTGTTAGCCACGATAAAGATACCTGCTATTGCGGAATCATCCACCGCTTAACAAAGACACATTCCTCACCGCGCGACCATATCGACTAGTCTATGACGTCAGTCCAGCTCTGGCTACCGACCACACAGCGCACCTGACCAGCCCAGCAGCACCAGCTTCATCGAAACCAAACCGTCTACTAACAAACTCACCTTTCATCATGGACGACTGGCAAGAAGTCGCCTTCACATCCCGCCACATGCATAACCGCACCGGACGCAGTGGGAAATCCAAGCACACGAGCGCCTTTGACGTCCGCAAATCATTCGCCAGTTACTCCGTCAAATGTCCCTCATGGCAAAAGGCTCTTGATGCGAACGGCGAGCCGCAATCGGAACAAGATGCATCAATGGAGCTTTACCGCCTGACCGACTCGGGTGAGGGCGTTGTTGGCCACTTGTTTCTGCCAGGGATATTACATTCATCCATCATCTTGGCTGGGAGCCGTGACAGCCTGAGAAGGACGATTGCGGACGTGGAATCAGATGAAGAAGAGACTGACGGCAACGAAGAAGAGAAAGACGAAGATGAAGACAGTGACAACACCGAACCAGAGTCACCAGCGAAAACCCGCTTCGACACGTTTGAGAAGAACAGTTTCCGCTCACCCAAGTTCTGGTTTCGGTGGATTGGCGTACCACTTACTTCGTCACCAACAGCCACGTCGTCAAAAGATGAAGCGAATGCTTATGAATCAGACCTAGGGTACATTGTTTTTTCGGGTAATGACTGTCGCAAATTCAAAGGCACCATCAGTTGTGCAAGCTTGGCGTGGAAGAATGTAGCTATATCAGGCCATAAGCTCGTGGCGAGATCGGAGTCCAACACGCAAGTTGCTTGGGGTGGAAAGAACTTGTTGTAGTAGACGCATGCGTGGGGGTCGAAGCACAACGCGTGGATAAAGACTACCCCGGCGGCGTAGATTAGGCGTTCCTACTTGATACAATTCGACAGCATGTGTCCATGTTCTGTAAAGCATTTCCACCTTGCTCGCACTAGCCGAACAGGGTCACAGCCCGCGATGCCAAGACGCAGAGACTTGCTTCGCGTGCAGGGAACACGAAAGATCAGCGAATCCCGCTTCCTTAATCTAATCTGATCCCATCTAATCTGATGATCAGCTGCCTCATCGATGCCAGCGCCATGCCCGAAATCAACCCGAAATCACTTCACCATCGACACGGTACATGCATAAGCACCAGTAATGCGATGGCTGGCCGCAGTAAGACCGGCGGGGTCTCAACAATGGGTGTCGCATATTACATGAGGAGTCATCGCGCAAATTTCTAGCAGCAGCTTCTTCGAGCCAGGACGACAATCTTCTCGCAGTAAAAGATGGCTCTGTGGGATTTCCTTTCGACGCATAGCGTAAAAGAGCTGGATGAGTTGTTCAGATGGAGACTCCTGATCCTCGCAGCGATCCCGCTTGCCATAGCCTACTACCTGCGAAAGTCCAAAGCCAAGCCCCTGGATTTCAAAGACTATTCGCACTTTCCACAACCCGAGCCCGCAGATCCTGTTCGCGGGCACTGGGCATGGATTGAGAAAATCGCTGGTCAAGGCGATCCCAGACGCCAATTCGACGAGATGTTATACGAAGAAGCTGAAAGGCTCGGGTTCCCTCCTGTTCTTCTGGTGGACTTTCGTCCGATTGAAAAGTTTCCCGTCTTGTTCATCTTGGACAATGATGTTGCGGAGCAGGTTACGAAGCCGAACAAGGCGTTTAGGACTAGTATGCCTAAGCATCCTTCTATCCAGCAGTTGGCTCCTCTGGTTGGCGCAAGATCTTTGGTTACTACGGATGTAAGTTGGACGTTTGCGATACGACTAGCCATGTCCAAGACAAAAGCTTATCAGTAAATCTAGGGAGACGAGTGGACAACCCTATACAAGCGAATTCGACCTGGTTTCCAACCTAGCCATCTCCTTGGACTCGTCGACGTCATCCTCGACAAAACCGAGACATTCATCTCACTCATGGAGGAAAAAGCTGCCACTGGCGAAACGTTCCGTCTAGACTCATACACGACAAACCTCGTCTTCGACATCATCGGCATCGTAACATTCGACATGGATCTCAACGCGCAGATTCCCGGCCAGCAATCCGAAGTCCTGCTCACCTATCGCGCCCTCTCGGAAGCCTTTAACAAGCGGCCCTTTGGCGGCGTAGGCTGGCGCGACTACTTTTCCGCCAACGAGCGCGAAATCCGTTCCCGAGACAAAAATCTCGACCGCATCCTCAAAATCGAGATCAGGAAACAGCATAAAGCACTGCTCTCCGGCACCAGCTCTTCGAAATCCGCAAACAAGAGCGTAGCAACCCTCAGTCTAGCTGGCGTTAATAAATTGACACCAGAAATCCTCCAGCAAACCAGCGACACACTGCGGGGTTTCCTTTTCGCGGGGCACGACACGACATCTATCCTCCTTCAATGGGCGTTGTATAACCTGCACATCCACCCCCATGCCGCCGCCACTCTAGCCGCAGAACTCGACGCAGTCTTTGGTTCAAACACGCACCCCGACGCCGTTATAAAAGCCCTACGTGGTCCAGACGCTGGCGCCCTGCTAAACAAACTCCCATACACCGATGCCGTCATCAAAGAAACACTGCGTCTCCACCCCCCGGGCACAACCGCGCGTCTCGCCCCCACCGCATCGAATACCATGCTCACGCTCCCCGATGGCGACACGCTGTGTATTGACGGCCTTTGCGTGACTCCCCGCGCCTACACCATCCAGCGACACCCCAAGATCTTCGGGGCCAGCAGAAATGCCTTCCAGCCTGAGCGCTGGCTCGGCGAGGCCGCGAAAAGTATCCCAGAGAGTAGTTTCCGGCCGTACGAGCGGGGGCCGCGGCGTTGCACGGGGTCTGAACTTGCGAATCTCGAGGCTAAGATTGTGCTGCTTTGTGTGGTGAGGCGGTTTGAGTTTGTGAAACAGGGGTTGGGAGAGTTGGATTTGGGGGATGGTGGAGAAGTTATGGTTGAGGGCGAGGAGGGGCGGGCGAGGACCAAGGGGGAAATGTTTAGTACGCATAAGGTTACAGCGAAGCCGGTTGATGGGATGGAGATCTTGGTTAGGCTTAAGGGGGAGAGGTGAGTTGGGGGCGTGGATTTGGATGTTGGGTTGTGGTGGTTCTTGGTGGAGTCAGACAAAGGTGAAGATGTTGAGGAGAGGGGAGGAAATAAGAGGAAGGGAAACGAATAGATAACCCGCGTCGACGAATGACAAGACAAGTCGCGAGCAAAGAGGTGGGTGAAAAATAAACTAGTGTGATTAAACTCTTTCCACTAAAGTAGTGACTTGGTAACAAACGAAAAAGATGAAAGACTACTTTACATCGTCAATCGCCCATCGCCCACCTTTAATTTAGACAATGACATTCCCCTAAGTACGCTCACACGCGACTTCCAACCCTATAGGTACTCGCAAACCACTAGTAGCCACTTTTCTCTTAAGCCTAGCCGCGGTTTAAAGTAAATTCCCTCAAAACTATCAATAGACTAGCTAGTGTACGTATTAAAATACTTACTGCTAACGCTTTTACTTAACACCACCTGTGCTAAAGATCTTAGTCCTATTATTATTAACCGTAGTATAGTACTATATTAATGGTACGCCGTTAGAAAAGTCTCTACCTGCTAAGAAAGAATAAGATGAAGAAATACCCATAATTTCTCTTCTTACAAACACGTACCTTAATATTCTACCTTAGCGAATTAATCCCTTTTTACGTACGTAGCTATAAGTTCTTATTAAGTGCAGGGCCCGCGCGGTTGGATAAGTTTCTTGTTGTTTCGGTACCCTCTTCTTTAGGCGTCTATCGTGACGACGTCGTTAGCGACGACATTATTACCATTTTAATTTTTCGTGGCCGTAGTAGAAGTAGTAGTATAGGTAGGGGTTTGCTAGCACGGGGAACATAAGGGCCGTTGCGGCAATAATGTACGTAGTAAAGTGCATAGCTAATAGCTTATTTCTTAGCGAGGGCGGGATTTTGTTTGTGTGTGGGTGTGTGCGAAAGCGAAGAGGTAGTAGAAGAGAAAAGTAATTTATAGTATTAGGAGAAGGAAAATAAAGAGAATAGGTGTAGTTCTATATAGTTAGAGATGCGAAGTCTTGTACATTAGTAGACTACCTATATAGGAGGTTCTTCCCTCGTTCTTCTTTTATTTCCTTAGATCTAGCGCTTATGCTCTTAACCTTTCTCGCTTAGTAAGGTCTTTCCTCTCTTCTCGAGAAGCTAATACCTGTATATAGATAGCTTCGTTGTAAATCTATATTCTATTAGTAATTGCAGTACCGCATCGACAAACCCCACAGCGCAGTTGCTCGTTCGACATACCTTCGTCTAGTATTCAGTTTTTCTTATCGAAGGGCTTTTAGACGGGTCAAACTCTAGAGTTCACGATTGACATTGTGGTAAATGCCGTAGTAAGCACAGCAGCTTTTATTAGTTTATGTTCACTCCGTGGTTGGCTAGTAGGACAGATTAAGCAAATATTAGCATTCCGCTCCTCCACTACCGTCAGCCACGCACTGATTGTCTGTGGGTAGATACCCCTAATACTTGCTCGTTCATTCGCAATAATTGCACTTTCAATAACTTGATTACTGTCTCGGACTCAGTCAAACCTGCCATGCAGCCATCGCAACAGTATAGCTGCTATTTCCAGCCAACGACTTCATCATCCATCTTCCCTCCTCGGATTCATTCCCACCTAGTGCTTGCCACGCAGTGATGGCAGCCCACTGAACAATGGGTGAAATGAAATCAGTCTCTCCACGCATGCGTCTATGTTGCAGATAGCCGGTAATAGAGCGAGCGATTTCAATCCCTGCGGCGCGGATTGAAGCGTGATTATTATCAATCCGTACCTGCGCGGCCGTTGCGTTAGCTGCTCCCGACAGGAGGAAGAGCTCAGATATCGCAGCTACCTGAAGAACGTAGATCAACGCTGTATTGTACAGCATGTAAAGGCGCGCCAAGGAGTCGAAGCGAAACTTGTAGGTCGTCCACAGGGTCGATGGAGCTCCTGCTTCGAAAGCGTCGAGATCATCCATTCCCACATGGGCATTGCCTTCATCAGCGTCCCATCTTTTTTTCCAGGTTTTCAAAAATGTCCTCAAGCCTACAGCCCTGTCTGAGATAGCTCGACTCTTTTCTGAGCATGTCCGACAACAAGCATCATTCATCTCATTCACTTCATCGCTTGCGGCAATCAACACGGAGCAGTCTGCCAGGACATCCTGCAAGTCTTGTTCCTCCGACGTCTCCAAAGAAAGAGACGTTCTGAGTACAGCCTTCCATCTCGGTTGCGCGAAGATGGATGGGGCCCTGTTTCGCAGCGACGCAATTAAGATGAAGTGGCGTACGCCTTTGTACAATTCCAATGTCCGATACGAGGCGTAGGTTAGCGACCCTGGGCCACGCAGCTCGAGAAGTCGTTCCAGTCCTGTCATGTGTTTCAGCCAGTTCCTGGGCCCACTTGGCATGTGAAGCTCGAGCATGGCCATGATAATGACCGAGACTAGAACATCATCTAAAGTATGGCACCCGGGTAGACTCAGTGCTTGGTTCAGCTGCCGAAGCGCCACACCGTGCATGTCGTAGCCCTCGGCGAGGATCCGGTTTTGATAATGGTGTGCGCCGAACAAGAGGGTCGCATAACTCATCGCGGTTTGGTTGAAGAGTGGAACTTCTCTCGCACCCTTAGACGAACGGCTAGGCGTAAGGTCTGAGATCTGGGTGCCCTGCAGTCCCAAGTCTATAGGGCCGTTGGGATACAGATGGTGTCTCAGATGGCAAACGTAGACTTCGTATTCGTTAAGTTTCGGTCGTTTGCTGTTGATGAATAACTGAAGAGCGGGAGACAATGAAAGGGATTCTTCGATGTCTTGTCTTTTCCATGTGGTTGCTTGCCTCGACCCTGTTGTATCACCCGTACTATTTGTCGGTTTCTGTGACCTTCGCGACTTTACAATTTTCCCTTCAATGAATACAAGGGATTTCGGGCCATCGCAAGCGAAACCAAGTTTTTCGCATCGCTGGCAGATAGGTCGTGTTTCATCTTGGACGTGTCAGCCTGGCGTTGCGATAGAAGGATAAACGGCGCTTACCGCATTTAACGCGGCGTTTGCGACACGGCGTGCATCCTTTCGAACGTCCTGCTACATTTACCATGGGTGCCAACTAGTCACATGTAGGTGAGTCGAATATAGTACATTGGACGAGATGGCTGCAGGAAGGAAGGTGAGGGGTGGAAAGCCTGACATGTCGACATCATGGGTGAGGTTTACAGACTAAGCCTATTGTCGTTAATCTCGCCCAATGAGACGCATTAGGCTTAGTCGCAACGTGCGATATTACGCCCGATCTGACATTGCATCTCAATTCCTCCAGTGCGAGCAATCTACCGTTCATTTGCGCGCTTGATGGTACGATGCCAGCACAGTCTTGTACGAAAGGCACCTGTCGTTTTCCGCGCAATGAGCCGCAAACGGTATAGCGTCTTCTTTTTCACAGCCTTCAGCAGATAACAGTAATACATATAAAGAGTCGGAATGAGAATGGATAAGATGCTACCAACCATTTTCTCTACACTGCCAACATCAAGGACTCAAGTTGTCACCACGACTCCCCAATAAACCAGAAGCCTTGCACAAACATTACATCGCATCATCTCAATCATCCAAAATCTATACCCTTCAGCGGACAACCTCACCTACCACCCACCATGTCCAAGGTAACATCAAGCATCGAAATCGCCGCCCCACCAGACGTCGTGCGCGCAAAAGTGAATCTCTACACCACCCAAGACCAAGCAAAACAACTTATGTCTTACTAGTTCCTCGACTTCGCCTCCCTACCCAAGTACCACACCGCCTTCTTCACCTCGATAACCCCCCTCGGCGCCCTAAAGCGCGGCCAGAAAATCCGCGTAGTCTTCGCCTCAGGACAGAGTATGAACGCTGTTATTCAAGTAAGTCTCACCCCTCCCTACCCTTGCTCTTACCTCCCACCAATCCAATCCCCTCCCACACTAACCCTCCGCCCCTACAGTCAAACACCCCCCAAACCTTCACATGGACCGGCAGCCTCCCCTTCATCTTTACTGGCACACACAGCTTCACTTTCGCACCCAGCCCCAGCAACCCCAACGGCACTTTGTTCACGCAGCACGAGGATTTCACGGGGGCGTTAGCGTTTCTCATGGGCGGGGGTGTGGTGGGGAGATGGGTTGGTTTTGCGGAGAAGACGAGGAAGGGGTGGGAGGGGTTCAATGTGGATTTGAGGAAGGCTTGTGAGGGGAGAGTGTAAGACGGGAAGAAGAGAGGTGGGTAGGAGAGGAGGTGGGCAGGACAGGAGGTGGGTAGATGGGTGGTAGTAGATGGGTAGATGGGGAAGGGTGGGAGTAGGTGGTAGATTTGTCATGTGTGATGTGCGGAGAAGGAAGTCGCGGGGTATAAACGCGGGAAGCTGGGTATGTGCCGGTGTGTATCACATCGCTGTCATTGCCCGTCTGAGAGATGGGTCAACACTGAATCGCTCGCATCGCATCTTATTTTCCCGCAGTCTCTGTCTTATAAACGATGGCTTGATACATAAGGGCAACAAAGAACTAATTCCTTAAAAAGATTTTCGCTCGTGAACATCGCCCCCAGGTCGAACTTATAGCCATGGTTTCCCTTTCACTGGGCACTGTCAGTTGTGTTATGCGCACCTGACGAACGTGATGCGCTGCGCCCTCCGATCGCGGGATTGTACAGGTCCTTTTTTCGCGCCTTCACTTCGACTTTGCCGAATTGTTTACTTGCTCTAACAAACAAGTTTTTTTTCTACACACATTCTTTGCGCTCCATCCTTATTCTTCGCTAGGTCGTCTCACAGTCGCTGCCATGAACCTGCCTCGACTCCAACCGCCCAAATCCTCCGCGCTCTTTTCCGCCTACGACTTTCAGCTTTACAAACAATGGCGCTATCCCGGTTTCGAAACGGGCGTTTTGACCGACGAGTGCGTATTGTTGCCTACCGCATTTGAGTATGCCGACTTTTTGGAATGGCGGGAGAGGCAGGGCGCGGCGCACATTTCTAGACGTCTTGCTGCCGATGACAACGACACTGCGCCATGTCGGGACTCTGCGGGTTTTGCACTTGCGCACCGTTGTGGCCATCTACTTCACCCGGGACACCCTCTCCTGGAGGCGCAAGAGGAGGAAAAGCAGGACGCGGAGGAAGAGAATGGTCAAATGGGCGACAAAGAGAAAGAGGAAGAAGATGACCAAGAAGACGAACACACTATTTCCTGGTGTCACAAGTGTACCCTGAAAATCCACCTCAAGTTGTTGGCCGAGCTGTGGGAGCGGTGGCTCGAGGTGGGCGGACCTTGGCGGACACTGCCTGCTGGTACATCCGGCGACGCCTTCCAGAAAGCGAAGCGGGCATACTACAGGTGCAAGGTGGAGTTGATCAACGAAGTTGACAGCCTAGAGGATTTCGCGCGACTGGAAGCGGTCTGGGAACGCAAGCACCCTGCAGCGAACATGAAGGCGGTAAAAGATTGGAGTGCGACCGAGGCGATGAAGATGTACGAAAAAAACGTCCAGTTTCCTGCGTGTCTAGCAGATCTGGATAAAGTAGCTCCTCGAACACCACCCCGGGCAGAGCAGAGGAAGCAGCTCTCTTACTCGCCCGACACACCTGAGGATACCCGTCATCGACCAAATGGCCTTTTCGCTCGCCATGTTACTTCTTATGATCCCGAATCTCCACATCGCTGTCCTGATAAAGAGGGGTGGGCCGAAACATCCTTCAAGAACGACTGGGAGTATAACATCAGGCAGTGCCGCCTGTTGTTTTGCGACCGCAACCCCGCGCTACCGGATGTCACTTATCGAAAACTCAACGATGATAGCTCCAAGGATCGTTTGATCATGGCTCTGACTGAATGGCTCGAAATGATGCCAGAAGACTGGAGACAGTCTTGGGAGAACATGTTGTCATCTTCAACTGAAACATTCTTGGTGTGGAAGGGCCAGCAGCATCTTGGTGGAAATGAGGATAAGTTTAATTGTTGGGAAAAGAGGGGGACTCTTGTTGGTAGTAACCTAGAGGCTTTTGCGCGGCGAATGGGGGATATTGAAGACGAGGATGGCGTGTCATCGCAAGCGCATTCGGGTTCAGTGTCGGAGCTGATACAAGATGAAGCGGAGAGCGGGGACTTCCTGGACCAGGATTCGACGGCATCGGAATCGGAATCGGACGAAGACGAAGACGAGGATGAAGAAGTGGCAGACCCCATGGATCTTGAAGAGGCTGACGACATTAGGCGGTAGCGCATAGTGAGTCAGCAGAGCGTGCAACTGTAGAGATGGCGCACTTGTGGGAAAAGGATATGTAGAATGGCTTGTCTCTGCTATGGAAACCCAGGTATCAACGCCGTGTAGAATAAGAAATTCGTCAAAGCTAAAGGAATCTCTACATGACTGTGCAGCACGAGTTTTGCTTCTTGGCCTGGATTATGTTAGGTTGATGTTGTGGGTATTTCGTCTTGCGGTAACATACCTGAGTGTAAAACATCTTGCTCTGCGCGCTGAGTCCTTCGCTCTTCTGAACCAGGTTGTCAATCTTCTCTCCCCGCTCCAGCACGCTCTGGATGGTGTTGTGCAGTACGACCTTGGTCTCGTCGAGCTCCCTCTGGATCTTCATGGTGGCGTCGGCATTTTCTGGGTTCTGGTACTTTTGTATGTATTCGTTGAGCTCGGGAAAAGAAAGAGGAGCGTTTCCTTGTGTGAAGTCCATGTAGGCGGTGCGCGGGTACTTGGCGACGAACTCCTGGACAACCTTTCGGACGATGGCTTGCCCAGCGTGGGAAGGGTATTCTTCGTCGGTGACGACGCAGCCGCATACGGGGTCGTTGTGGGAGTAGACGTGGAACATAGAACCTGCCCGTTATTAGTACAGGACGAATTTTGCGCTCATCAGCCTGCCGTACCCTTCTCCAGCACATCCATCTGCTTGTTCCGGGGTGTCCTTTCGGCGATTGTAGTGGCAGCAAATTTGATGCCTTGTTCGACGGTGCCGCGCGTGAAGTAGTTGTACGACGTCAGTTCGAGCGCGCCCGTCAGCTCGACTGCTGGTTTGGTGTCATTTTTCCAGATCTGTCGTGTGTCAGGAAGGCGACCAAGTTGCATGGCAGCGGTGAAGGGACACTTACGCCGATGTAGACGATTTTCATATTGGCGGCTTGATATAGAGAAACTAGATGGGTGAAGGTTTCAGGCGCAAAGCAGAGAAACAGATTAAGACGTCTGTTTGGGTGAGGCGCAAGGTGGTGAGGGTCTGGTGCAGCGCTGCCTTCGTCTCATGTCGGGTGTCGGACGTGACAGGGGACTGCGGCGCTTCTGATTATGTCATCACGCTACTGCGCGGGGGCGGGGCAAGTCTGGCCGACCGCCATCATCATCCACAACGCCAAGCAAACCTGCGTTGGAGGCGACCAACTCTCCTCTACCGCGCTAACCGCCATCAACTACTTACTGCAGCCATGTCCTCTGCCATCGAGGACGCCCAGGCGCAATGGCTCGAGCAGCTCCATGCTATGCGCAAGGCCATTGCAGAGCTGAATTTGCCTGCTGATGCTGGCAAAACACCAGCCTATGGCGACAACATCGAATTCGACGACGACGACTTTTCCGGTACTGCTAGTGGAGAGGACATTTGGGACATCATCAGCGACGAGTACGAGGAGGATTACAGCAGCGATCGCCTCGAACATTTCGAACATGGTGCGACTTCCAGTGATGCCTATGGCCAGCAATGGCTCGCAGGAAAGTGTTCCCAGGTGGCGAGCAGCAGTTCTGGCTTGGACGCGGGTGCACTTAAAGAGCAGATATCAGCCATTCTCTCTAGTGACAGCAACGATGAAGAACTGCAGATGATGCTCGCCGACATTGTGGGTTACGGGGAGCTGGACTTGGTAGCCGACCTCATTTCCCATCGAAAGGACATTATGCGATCGCTGCATGAACCTGCCGTTACCCAAGGCAATGGTGTCGTAGGTCGTCTGCAGAGCCGTGCCGAGCGCGAAGAAGCGTTGCGTCGCGCAGACTGGGAACACAAGAACGCTGCTCTAGCACCTGCAATGGATCGTACTGGCCCCCAATACCCTCATGTCTATAAAGCTCACGACGCCGGGAACAAGCTGTCAGCTTACGGAAAAAAGTATGCTCTCCCTCCAAACACGATTCATCACGACAACAATCTCTACGAAGAGTATGAAATTCCAGCCGTACCCGTAGGTACTGTCGGCGTTGGACGCAGACTTCTCGAGATCCAGGACCTCGATGGCCTTTGCAAACGCACCTTCAAAGGATACAAGACGCTCAACCGCATGCAGAGTCTGGTATACCCCGTTGCATACAAGACGAGCGAGAACATGCTAATCTGTGCCCCTACCGGTGCTGGTAAAACAGACGCAGCCATGCTCACTATCCTCAACACCGTGGCCAAGAACGTCGTGCCAAATCCCATAGATGAACCCGACGCTACCGATTTCACTGTAATGACGGAGGACTTCAAGATCATTTACGTAGCGCCCATGAAGGCGCTCGCTGCCGAAGTAACTGACAAGCTCGGCAAGCGCCTAGCGTGGCTGGGTATCAAAGCCCGCGAACTCACCGGTGACATGCACCTTACCAAGGCGGAAATTCTGGATACGCAAATCATTGTCACAACCCCCGAGAAATGGGATGTAGTCACAAGAAAGAGTACCGGAGACACCGAGCTGGTTCAGAAAGTTCGACTCCTCATCATCGACGAAGTTCACATGCTGCATGACGAGCGTGGTGCTGTACTGGAAAGTTTGGTAGCGCGCACTCAGCGGCAGGTTGAAAGTACACAATCACTCATTCGAATCGTTGGTCTCTCAGCTACACTACCCAACTATGTTGACGTGGCCGATTTCCTTCGCGTAAACAAGATGGCTGGACTGTTCTACTTCGACGCCTCGTTCCGCCCGGTCCCATTGGAGCAACATTTCATCGGTGCCAAGGGTAAGCCCGGTACGGCCAGGTCCCGCGAGAATGTCGAAAAGGTTTCCTTTGACAAGGTTGTCGAGATGCTCAAGTTGGGCCACCAAATCATGGTCTTTGTACATTCCCGAAAGGATACTGTCAAGACCGCCAGACGCTTGTACGAAATGGCAATGGAGGACCAATGCACCGACCTCTTCGACCCACAGGATCATCCACGGTATGAAAATGCTGTCCGTGACATGAAACAGTCAAAAGGCCGAGAGCTCCGGGAGCTTCTGGGAAAAGGAATGGGTACTCACCATGCTGGTATGCCTCGCTCTGACAGGAACTTGATTGAACGCCTCTTCTCAGAAGGTGTCTTAAAGGTCCTCTGCTGTACGGCGACACTTGCCTGGGGAGTCAATTTACCTGCCGCAGCGGTCTTGATCAAAGGAACTCAAGTTTACAATGCCCAGGAGGGTAAGTTCACAGACCTTGGTATCCTCGACGTTCTTCAAATTTTCGGACGTGCCGGTCGGCCCCAGTTCCAAGACAGCGGTATCGGCTTCATCTGTACCACTCACGACAGGCTTGATCACTACATGCGCGCTGTAACCGAGCAACAGCCCATCGAATCAAGATTCTCTGCCAAGCTCATTGATAACCTCAACGCCGAGATTTCTTTGGGTACGGTCACGACAGTCTCTGAAGCCGTCACCTGGCTGGGATATTCGTATCTGTTTGTGAGGATGCAAAAGAGCCCACTCATGTACGGCATCGAGTGGTCAGAGATAAGGGACGATCCTCAGTTGGTCGGAAGACGACGCAAGCTCATCATCGACGCTGCGCGAACTTTGCAGAGAAGCCAAATGATCGTCTTCAATGAGACTACCGAGGATCTACGAGCCAAAGATGTCGGGAGAATTGCTAGCCAGTACTATGTGCAGCAGTCAAGTATCGAGATATTCAACACCATGATGCGACCCCGCAGTTCAGATGCCGACGCTCTAGCCATGGTCAGTATGAGCGGCGAGTTCGACCAAGTGCAATCACGAGAAAGCGAGGAAAAGGAACTATCAGCACTCAAGGAAGAAGGTCATGTTATCACTGAAGTCAAAGACGGGTACGCTACCTCGCATGGCAAAACCAACTACCTACTACAAGCACACATCTCGAGAGCACGACTAGAAGACTTTACGCTTGTCTCCGATACCAACTACGTAACACAAAACGCCGCACGTATTGCGCGTGCATTGTTCATGATAGCGCTTAACAGGCGCTGGGGTTATCAATGCTTGGTGCTTCTCAGCCTTTGCCAGTCGATCGAACACCGGTGTTGGTCTTTTCAGCATCCGTTGCACCAGTATGAACTCCCGCAACCAGTCTTACGAGCCCTTGACCACAAGAACCCGTCAATCCAGATGTTGAGGGACATGGATGCAGCTGAGATTGGAGACATGGTACATAACAAGAAGATGGGGGGTGTTATCTCCAAGCTGATGAACAATTTCCCCACCCTGAGCATCGAATCTGAGATTGCTCCGCTGAACAGGGACGTGCTTCGCATTCAGCTATTCCTCACTCCTGACTTTGTATGGAACGATCGCCATCATGGTACTTCCGAGTCTTTCTGGATCTGGGTCGAGAATTCTGAAACGTCCGAGATCTTCCATCACGAGTTCTTCATCCTGTCACGCAGGAAGCTCTATGACGAACACGAGCTCAACTTTACGATCCCTCTTTCCGATCCCCTGCCGACTCAAGTCTACGTTCGCGCCGTGTCCGATCGATGGTTGGGTGCGGAGACTGTTCATCCCATCTCGTTCCAACACCTTATCCGGCCGGATACCGAGAGCGTCTACACAGACCTCTTGAACCTACAGCCTCTGCCGATAGCTGCATTGAAGAACCCTCTTCTGGAAGAGGTCTACGCTCAGCGCTTCCAGTACTTCAATCCCATGCAATCGCAAATCTTCCATTGCCTCTACCACACACCCGCCAATGTGTTACTCGGATCGCCCACAGGTAGTGGAAAGACTGTTGCGGCTGAGCTTGCGATGTGGTGGGCTTTCCGAGAGAAACCAGGGTCAAAGGTTGTTTACATCGCTCCGATGAAAGCACTCGTCCGCGAGCGAGTACAAGACTGGGGCAAGCGCCTTGCGGGCCCGATGGGCTTGAAGCTCGTTGAATTGACTGGTGATAACACGCCCGACACGCGCACTATTCGCGACGCCGATATCATCATCACAACGCCTGAGAAGTGGGACGGTATCAGTCGTAGCTGGCAGACTCGTGGCTATGTTCGTCAGGTCAGCTTGGTCATTATTGATGAGATCCATCTCTTGGGTGGTGATCGCGGGCCGATTCTAGAGATCATCGTGTCGCGTATGAACTACATAGCTTCACAAAGGAAGAACGGTTCCATCCGACTGCTCGGCATGTCGACTGCATGCGCCAATGCTTCAGATCTTGGCAATTGGCTGGGTGTCAAAGAAGGGTTGTTCAATTTCCGACACTCTGTCCGTCCGGTTCCACTAGAGATTTTCATCGATGGCTTCCCCGAGCAACGAGGCTTCTGCCCGCTGATGCAATCGATGAATCGGCCTACATTCCTTGCGATCAAAGCCCACTCACCAGAAAAGCCGGTCATTGTCTTCGTGGCCTCGCGAAGGCAGACCCGCCTGACTGCTCGCGATCTCATCAACTTCTGCGGAATGGAAGACAACCCGCGACGCTTTCTGCACATGTCTGAAGATGACCTGGCGCTGAACTTGGACCGTGTCAAGGACGACTCGTTGAGAGAAGCACTAAGCTTTGGTATTGGTCTGCATCATGCTGGTCTTGTTGAATCAGACCGGTCACTGTCCGAAGAGCTATTTGCCAACAACAAGATCCAAATTCTAGTTGCTACAAGTACACTCGCCTGGGGTGTGAACTTGCCGGCTCATCTTGTCGTCGTCAAAGGAACGCAGTTCTTCGACGCAAAGACTGAAGGATACAAAGACATGGACCTGACCGACGTCCTGCAGATGCTTGGTCGTGCCGGTCGCCCTCAATTCGACGACTCTGGTATTGCACGCATCTTCACCCAAGACGCAAAGAAGGAATTCTACAAGCATTTCCTGCACACTGGTTTCCCTGTTGAGTCATCGCTCCACAAGGTTTTGGACAACCATTTGGGTGCCGAAATCTCGGCTGGGACCATCGCGACGAAGCAGGACGCTCTGGACTACCTGACCTGGACCTTCTTCTTCCGTCGCTTACATAAGAACCCATCCTTCTACGGCCTCGAAATCTCAGCCGAAGAGCATAACACCATAGCTGCACAGTCCATGGCCAACGATTACATGATTGAGCTGGTAGAGACTTCGCTACGAGAACTGGACGAGTCGTCTTGCGCGGCTGTCGAGCCAACGGGTGAAGTCGATCCCACTCCACTTGGAAAGATTATGAGTTACTACTACCTCAGTCACAAAACGATTCGCTACCTCGTACAGAACGTCAAGCGCAACGCCACCTTCTCAGAGGCTCTAGCTTGGATCTCGCATGCCACCGAATACGACGAGCTCCCCGTCCGACACAATGAAGATCTTATCAACGCAGAGCTCTCAAAAGCTCTGCCCATCTCCGCCGATGACTTTGGTCTGCCAATGTGGGATCCACACGTCAAGTCATTCCTGCTCCTGCAAGCGCATTTCTCGCGCATTGACCTGCCCATCTCAGATTACGTGGGTGATCAAAACAGCGTGTTGGACCAGAGCATTCGTATCGTACAAGCAACGATTGATGTGCTCACGGAGCTCGGCTACTTTTCTTCCTGCGAGACCATGATATCGATCTTGCAAGCCATCAAGTCTGCGCGCTGGCCTACCGACGGCGCCCTCTCCATCTTCGCCGGCGTCGAAGTCGAGCAAGAGAAGAGACGACTCGAGCATCCCAAAGCCAATCCAAAGACCTTGATCGAAGCAACCTCTGCGCCCGCGGCCGTGCTCGAACGTGCAGGCAAGTTCGCCGGTGTTCCCTACAGCGGACTAAAGCGCTTCATGGAGCCCATCTCCCGCCTGCCCGTTGTGAAGCTCGATCTCGGCACCGTCAACGCACTCGCCCTCGACTTCAAAGTCACGCGTCAAAACCCCGCGCGCATGCAACAAGGCGGCGTCCGCATCTTTGCACCGCGCTACCCCAAGCCGCAAACTGAAGGCTTCTTCGCCATCGTCTCGTACTCGAGCACAGACGAGATCATCGCCCTCAAGCGCATCAATTGGCCCGATCCAAGCCGGAATGGTGGCAATAACCGAGGCGGATGGGGTGGCCAAGCGGGTCAGGGTGCGGCGCGGTCTAAGCTACAGGCTTCAACTAAGGTGTCGCTGCCACCGGAGGCGCAGGGCAAGAAGGTGGACATCACTGTGCATAGCGATTGTTACCCTGGTATGAAGTGGGGTATCGAGGGGGTCGAGGTACCTGAGGCACCGGTGGTGGATGCGTACGGTAAGGGGAAGGACAAGGCATAAATTTCCAAACGTTAGATGTAAACAGTTTTTTTGAGGACTTGTCACAATGAACATATAACGATAACCTTCTTGTACCCGGACCTTCTCTCACAGTCCAGTTCAGATCAAGTTGAATTCATGAACCCTAACCCCCAACTCATCCAAACAGAAACTGAAATCCGTCCACCCTGCTTCGAGCACTTCAATCTCCATCCTCATCACCATCCTCATCATCGTTGTTGTCCTCGTTCTCATTGGAGGTGTCGATCTCAATCCTCGGCCGCGTGCCCTCAGTAACTAAACCGCTAACAAGCGTATTCGGCCAACTCGTCGCACAGTCCTTGTCTTCGTCGTCGAGGGCGTCGCTACTCGATACGTTTACCACGCTGAAGTCGGACAAAACGAGGGACTTGTATGGCCCGATGGGTGCTTCGCCATGGGGGGTGGGTGTGTCTTCGAACTGGTGTGGGGTGTGTTAGACTTGCGTGGAATGGGGATTTGAGGGTTTGAGGGGAGGTGGAAGGAAGGGAGAAGGGAAAGGAAGGGAGAAGGGAGAAGGGAAGGAAAGAAAAGAGGGTAATTACGTTTAGTACATCGACGGATTCATTCTCTTGTGTTGAGACACGGGCACCCCAATTGATTCGCTCATTTGCGAGGTCATGAGCGTTGAGCAGCAAATTCACGTTCACCCCCATGTTTGGAGGAATGGCGAAACCGCATACAAAACCCATGCGAGTCGAGACTAGCAATACTGCGAATGGAAATTCACACATGGCGTTACGAGTATGGCTACTAGAGGAGATGGCCCGTGGCGACAATGACAGTGTTGAGAATTGCAAAACGCTGCGACGAGTGTGATAACAGTACAAAAGGAAAGGCAGTTCGAACATTTGGCGGTAATATGTTTGTATTGTATTGCGGCACAGCAACAACCGCTGGCCCTGGTACCAACTACGTCATCTGTGTAAGCTCAGCGAAGCGTAATTGGCTTAATGCGGGCTTTTACACGGGTTGAGATTCTTTTATCCGGCTGGGGTATTCCAACGATAGGAAGGAATATGGTTAGGCTAGGATTTTCCCAACAAACCTCTCACAGAATCTGTGACGGTTTGGGCCTTGCCAAGATCCACTCTGGTACGAGTTGGGTACGGCTATCGCTACCACACTTGATCATCCCACATACGTATATAGCTGCCCTCTTTCGTAGCTATACAATGACAGCGCAGTCCTCTCCCCCTCTCACACCGTTACAGAATCGAAAAACTCATGTGTTGGTTACAGCCAAATAGGCGCTTGGTTGTCGGATTCTCAGATATGCGCTCACTACGCATCTAAGAAGACTGGTTTTGAGATGATCGAATGCGATTCCAATTTTTCTTGACTGCAGGTTCCGAACCCCCCAATTCTTACCTCCATCTCGCGAATCTCTTTCTTTTCCCCACCCAAAGCGCCTTGTAATCCAATACCCCCGCCGCTGAAAATTGCATGGCGTGACCCGGGCCCTTGCGAAACTATAAGCTCGCTTCGGACAGATCGATGTATAAAATCGGCATTTAACCAACAATATTCTCTTAGAGGTGCTTGACATACTGGCTACCGATGTGCTTCTAGCCCCTTTAGCATAGCCTAGAGTAATTCTAGATGTATATCCTCTAATTACCTTCTCTATGCGTCCCACTTCACCATGGTACTGGAAGCTAGTCACGGCCTTCCAGGTTCCTCGTAACGTTCGCTTCAGAGCTTAGTCGGCATTCTTGGTCATGATATCTCTCTAAAACGCCCGGATTTGCAGTTCAAAATCTTTGAGAAGAGGATTTATTGCTTCTTGGTCTTCCTCTAATGTTTGGCCATCTTCTATCGCATCTTGTCTGCGTTTTAAGCTTGTTGATCAGCGTAGGAGGCTCGATGTTGAGGGGACCCGAGGCAACTCCTCAACTGTGGCCTTGAAATCATTCAGTCGCTGGATGGCTTCTGACGCAATCTGAATTCCGGAGATGATATTTGTGGCTGCGATAAAGGCTCCCATGATGGGCTGGGGTTTCGACGACAGAAGATTAGTTGTGTTTGTCGAGAAAGGCTCCAAAGAGAAGTCATCATCGCAAGGGATCCAGCTCGCCAAACTTGATACGTATACACGTGTGCAGCACAGCCCCTACTAGACTTGCTCCGGTTGTGTTTGGGGGTGAAAACCATTCGCTTAGGTCGCGGGTTACGAACGCCTGAAAAACACGACACGAAGTACTTTCAAGCGTCAGCGCAATTCCCCACTATATAACAAATCTACCAAAATAGATCTGCCCCACTGCCTCAAACTCAGTAAAGGCCGGAAAGCCTGAAACCCCGGTCTTGAAAACTAAAGACGTATGAACGCGACACTTCCCGGCTGAGCATCAAGCGAAGGATTCGGTTCTTGTGGGGACCCATGGGCCTCTGAGGCTGAGCAGTGCTACGCAATAGCAATTGCGAATGCGATAACAATGTCTCAGGCCCTAGACTCTCGAAGATCCGATCCGCCTGTCTAGCCCACAGGGATATGGTTGTGGCGCTGTTGGATGGCTAAGTAGTCTGTCACGTTCGCGTGTGCTAGCAGAGGGAGGTAGAAGATGCACAAGCTAGAATAGGGAGACCAACCCCGAACTGCGTCGTCACGCAGGATGGAAGAAGGCCTTGAGATGTCTCTACATGTGCTGCCCGAAAGGCTGTTTGGGAGTCAGGCAGCTACGTAGACAAGAAGTTGAGGTGATGGAGTAGTGATTGCCGTGCGCTAAGGGGATGGTGGGGTAGCTTGTCGTGGACCGGCGGCCCTCCCCTCCTCTCTCCTCTCATTACCTCTCAAGTATCGACCCCTAACAAATCTGTTTCTACACTTAATTGGTTACGTGAAGAGTAATAAGACACTCAGCACAGCGCACATTCCAACGTTCAAATTACTATGCGTGAATTCGAGCCGCGACAGCTTATCAAGACATATCAAACGCGTCTTGTCTATAGGAAAGGCCCCCCTCCCCCCAATTAAATGCCTGGCATATGCAGATATCTCACAAAAAGAACTCCAAAAAAAAAACGCCTCGAGGATGGAAAAAGAAGGAAAAGGAGCAATCATGCGTAAATCTCTCTCGACCTGCCAATGCCCTCGACGCGGAAACCAAGGGCCTCTAGAGGCGCGGCATCGACGACGTTGCGTCCGTCAAAGACGTACATGGGTCGTCGCATTACCTGCGAAACGCGCTTCCATGATATCTCCTTACGCCCAGCGCCCGCATCGTCGCCGTTGACGGAGCCTCCACGGACGTGTCCGTTTGGCCGGGCCAACTTGTTGCTAAACTCATCCCACTCGGTGAGAATGACTACAGCGTCGGCATCCGTACACGCGTCATAAGTCGATGAGCAAACCGTGAGTCTATCTTTGATTTGCTCTGGGTGCGGGTTGCTGGACTCGATATCGTGGCGGATCTGGGACTCCTTGACCTGCGGGTCGTAGATCCTGACGTTGGCGCCTTCGGCGAGGAGGTTGTTGACGACGGAGATGGCGGCTGATTCGCGCGTATCACCCGTGTCTTTCTTGTACGCGAAGCCAAGGATTGCAAGCGTCTTGTTGGAAAGCGAGTTGTACAGGCATCGGACTATGCGCCGGGTAAATCGGTCCTTTTGGTACTCGTTTATGTCGACGACTGATCTCCAGTATGCGGCCACTTCGAATAGGTTCAGCGACTCGGCAATGTAGGCTAGCGATAGGATGTCTTTGCGGAAGCAGGATCCACCGAAACCGACGGATGCCTTGAGCATCTTGGGCCCGATGCGCTTGTCAAGTCCAACGGCAAATGAGAGTTCGTCAATGTCGGCTCCGACAGCTTCACACATGGCGCTCATGGCATTGATACTGCTGATGCGCTGTGCGAGTAGTGCATTGGCTGCGAGTTTGGCCAGTTCTGAGCTGAACAGGTTGATTGTAATGATACGGTCCGCGTCCACCCAAGCAGAGTAAATATCGGCAAGAGCTCGCGCAGCAGCCAGTCCCGAAGGAGTCTTGAGGGAGCCGATGAGGACGCGATCGGGGTGTGAGAGGTTGGTAATTGCAGTGCCTTCTGCCAGAAACTCTGGGTTCGAAAGTATCTCAAACTCGACTCCTGGTCTGCTGGTTGCGCGAAGGACGTCTCGAAGCGTATCCGCCGCTCGGCATGGTACGGTACTCTTTTCGACAATAATCTTGTTGTCTCTCGCGACTGCGCCGATTTTCCGAACAGCAGATTCTAGATAACACAGCTCACTCGCATGTCCTGCTCCCTGGCCCAGCATCTTGGTGGGGGTATTGACACTCAGCAAGATGAGGTCTGCTTCGATGATAGCGCGGTCGACGTCTGTGGAAAAGAAGAGATTCGGCGCTCGTTTGTTGGGGATGCCATCGCGCGCTGGCTTTACCACCTCTATAAGGCCAGGTTCGTAGATTGGCAACTCGTCAGATTGCCATGCAGCAATGCGCTTGACGTCGTAGTCGACAACAGTGACTTGAATGTCAGGGTTCTTGGTCGCCATGACCGCCGATGTTGGTCCACCGACATATCCTGCACCAATGCAACATATCTTGGTTACGCGCTTGAATCCCTTTGACTCGGGGGCCGACCGGTATGAACTCGCCGGTATGGGAGCGTCGTGTCGGGCGTGTGTAGACATCGAGAGTAAGCGGGCGGAAGCCAGGGAAGCAAGTTGTCAAGTCAAATTAAGTGAGTGGAGAGGGACTTGAGTGACGATAACAAGATGGTGACCCTGTAATGAAACAAGAAAGCTGTAGATGCACTATCTTGTGAAAGAGGGCTAATGAAGTACCCACCAGCCACTGTGAAGTCTCAAGCAACGGAAGAATAGCATGGTGGCCTGAACGGCTATCGGCATCTTTTACATCGTAATCACAGTATCGCTTCGAACGGCTCTCGGTTTCTTACCAAACCTCTTTGCCGATGATTGGGTGTAGCGTATCGGTCGATAGGGCCGGGGTGTTTTGGTTGGGGTTGTGATACTAGCGTGCGGAAGTGCCGGGTGCGCCACGACCGTATAAAACGATGGGTGCCTGCCAAGGATCCGCTTATCTATTTCGGGCGTGGCTTGCCCTGCTACAGCCCGCAAATAAGTCCCACAGAACTCGGCGACACTTGACGTCGTCGCTACAGAGAGACTAGACGCAAAGATGCGCTCATGTTATCTGTGCTAGTGTAATCATACCTCCCCTAATAACGCCGGAGGATTCGAATTTTTTTTTTCTGCATGTCCGGGTGAGGGCATGCGGGTACAATCCGCATGCTGCTGGCCCCTCTAGCCACAATTCGCATGCGGTCAACCTGCTAATATCGGAATTCGGCAACGCATAAACGGTAAACTTTTGCCTACATTTGGGTCAACGCGCCAAACGAGATGGCTTAGCTAGTCGGCATGGCGCAGTCAAGGGCAAACATTACATCAGACTGCCAGCACATTGAGCCGACTGTGGCACCCCATTCGTTCACCTCTGAGACAGGCCATCCGTTCCTTGTCCGCTTTGGCCCTACCAAGACTTGTCATCTGACACACCAAATATGTTGCCTTCCGACAATGCAAGGAGCGCTAGAGGGCACACGCATTAAGGGGCTAAGGTATTGACTATGAGCCGGGGTCTTTGAGATGGAGCCATCCTGGAGTCGGCTACGAGCCACAACTGGCATCAGAGCAGAAGGACTAATTTAGCTCTTGGCGGTAGTGGCTTTCTAGCACCCTCCCACTATTGCTCCTCGGCTTAGATACCGATTGAGCCACCTCATTTGAACAAGCTCAAGGCTGCACACCGCCCCGTTGAAAGCCGCACCTTGCCCTCCTCTCAACCTTCACCAACGGGCCAAAACAACCATGGAGAAAATCGAAATGGCGCAGACGCCGCCGCTCACCAAGGAGCCTATAACTGAAGACGAAGAGTTTCCGGTGGATCCGCGTTTCGAGCAGAGCAAACCGCTGCTGGATCTAGAGAGTCAAAATGGAGGAAAGCAAGAGCCGTTGCAGCAAAGGCCGGTGGAGCCACCAGCCAGCAGTCTGAAGACGTTTCTGTATTTGGCGACGTACTTCCTCATCAACCTGAGCCTTACATTCTACAACAAAGCTGTCATGGGTTCAGTAAGTCGTATAGATGAACGAGATACGCCTCCGACTAACGGGATACGCAGTTTCCGTTTCCGTGGATCCTTACAGCGGTTCATACCGGAAGCGCTGCTCTCGGGAGCTCCATCTTCCTCATGTTCGGCCAATTCACGCTGACGAGGCTGTCGGCACGCGAGCACCTGGCGCATTTCATCTTTTCGCTGCTGTTTACGCTGAATATCGCCATGTCGAACCTATCACTGTAAGCCACATGTATGTTCAGCCTCAGGACATGATTACTAATACGTGATATGTAGGGCCATGGTGTCCGTGCCATTTCACCAAATCATGCGAGCGACGTGTCCGCTCTTTACGATTCTAATTTATCGGGTCTTCTTTTCCCGAAGGTACGCCATGATCACGTACCTGTCCATCGTTCCCGTGATGCTGGGAGTTGGATTAGCGACATTTGGCGATTACTATTTCACCGCTCTCGGCTTCACTCTGACGCTGATCGGAGTTGTTCTTGCTGCCGTCAAGGTATGTTCCATCTCACCACATGCTCATAAGTAGGGCCCTGGCTGACGAGAGAAACAGACTGTTGTCACCAACCGGCTGATGACGGGACGTTTGCGATTGCCTGCGTTTGAGCTGCTGCTCCGTATGGGGCCGCTTGCTGCAGTCCAATCCTTGCTTTACTCGGTGCTCATTGGCGAGTTTTCAGAATTCCTCGACTTTGTGGATGCAGGCCACTTGACTAGGGACAGGATCATCGCCGTCTCTGGTAACGGTATTCTCGCATTCGTGCTAAACGTCGTATCGTTTGAGACAAACAAGCTCGCGGGTGCGCTGACGTTGACCATTTGCGCAAACTTGAAGCAATGCCTGACCATTGTGCTGGGAGCATTTTTGTGGGATGTGCCCGTGAGCCCGCTGAACGGCGCTGGGATTCTTTTGGCTCTGGCGGGTGGGGCGTGGTACAGTACGATAGAGCTTAGAAACAAGAACAGGGCGAGTGGATAAAAAGCCAATGAATGTAATCGTGCCATGGCGTCACGCTTTCCTGTAATGCACGTGCGGCGGGGCTAAGCGACGGAGATCAGCCTAGCCCTAACTCCGGTCCTGTCATGGGAATGTCTGACGTCCGGCATCCAAGCGCCAACATCCGGGTTTCCCGAGACCCTAGCAGACTCTGCCTCGCTCGTCCTCCGTTCTAAGGCCATGCAAATCCTACCGCTTGTCACGCGAGATTACGATGGATTGGCGCCACACTCGGGTCCCTAAGCCTTTGCTTGGCTGCCGCCTAAGGGCGGGCGTGCTGAGTCCTCTTGGTCCCGACTAAATTTGGACATGTTCCGCCATTGATCATATCACGACAGACTCTAGACGACTGTGGCTCACATATGCGCCATGCCTCGTCCTCGGGTTTTGTATGTCGCGGGAGCGCTGGTTTTCGCGACCCTGGTTCTCTGGACTACGCTACAACTTGGATCCTTCGACACGATACGCGGACCGGCCACACCGCAACACCGCACCTCCACAGAACCCCCGCTTACCACTTTCAAAAAGAAGGAACCCCGGCTTCACTTTTTAGTCGTAGCTACCAGCAGTGGCCTTGACCTATGCCGCCTCTTGCTCTCCGCCTCTATTCTATCCTACCCACCTCCGATCCTCATCGACTGGGCGGGCGAGGGTCAATATGATGCCGCAGCCTCCCATCTTGCAAAGGTTGCCGGGCCTATCCGCTATTTTGAGAACCTAGGCCCTCTGGATGATACAGATATAGTGCTCCTCGTCGATGGCTTCGATGTTACATTCCAGCTTGGCCCTGATGTCTTGCTAAAACGCTACTTTCAAGAAACCGCTGCAGCACAGGATCGACTGATTGAGCGGTTTGGCCGCAGCCATGTGGAGAAGCACAATCTATACAACAGCATACTATTTGGCCCAGATAAGGTCTGCTGGCCAGACAACTTTCGACGCGCAGCCTGCTGGGCTGTGCCTGGATCGCCACTCCCACCTGATGCTTTTGGGCCTTACACCGACCAGTCCATGGGCGATATGCCACACGCCAGACCACGTTGGCTCAACTCTGGCACAATCATGGGACCAGTCAGCGAGATGCGGGAGATGTTTCTGGCGACCCAGCGAAAGATAAACGAAACATACAACCCAGAATATGTGCTACGCAATTCTGACCAGATGTACTTTGCGGACTTATGGGCCGATCAGGAATATGCACGCACGCTCGATTTTGGAGGAAAACCAGACGTCCCGATACCTGGCGATGTTGAAGAAAGCGACAAGCCTGTGATAGACGAAGGCAAGAAAGTCGAGTGGCACATGGGGCTCGACTACAAGTCTGCCCTGTTTCAAACAGCCGCTGGCTATCGCAATTACGTGTCATGGATGACTATGAACCGGCCCTCTCTTCCTTCAGTTCTCAAGACGCTCGAACCATACCGAATGGAGCTAGACGAAGATGTTTTATCAGCTCGAAAGCCGTACGCAGACATCCGCGATGATGCAGCACTACGCAACACATCGTGGCGAGACGTATCTCTAGGCGTCAACATAGCCTCCGGTCTAGCATTTCCCATCCTGCACTTTACAGGCGACAAATCCTTCCGGGATACCTGGTGGTCGCGCAGCTGGTTCTTCGACGAGGCTGAGCGCTTACGACGCGCATCAACACAACACTACGACGAGAAGATTGGACTCGGGCCAATCAATGGCGTCCAGTGGGCCAAGAATACCCCGTACGATGCGAGCCGTCGCGAAGACAAGGCTGGGCCTTGGACTGACACGGGAGACGTGCTCTCCTGGGATCATCTCTGCGCAGATCACGAGATGCTGTTATACAAGAAACCGGAAAACTGGTCGATTGTAGAGAAGATGCTTCACAAGTTTGGATAAGCGGAAAGGCATTGTGTATTGTTTTGTTTTTTTGCATAGCTTCGGTAGTTGAGACGAGGCGTTACAAGGGCTAGAGAGAGGATGTAGACCACGAATACCTTGGTAGAATATGATAATTATAATTCAATCCCCCCATCCAAACGGCCCGTTGACAACATGCATAGGGAAAACCTGATTGTATGGTAGCAAGGTGGTGTCGGCGAAGTCACCTTTATCTCCACCAAACGTTTAGCAGGATCGAGCTTTGAACAAAATCACTCGGCATATGTATCCGAAAGCGTGCGATGATATCCCCTGTCATAGGGTAGTCATCAAGATATAGTAGTCCGCTAGCTGTGCCACTATTCCACCCGATGGTCCCGCAGCCTCGGAGTGGCACCGAACAAGCCCCCTCCCTAAGTGGCGGGCGCGCGCTTCAACACCGTACTAGCCGTCACGGCGCATTCCAAGGCTAGCACCCCTGCTCAGGCATTAGCCACGCCCATTCCGCAGCCAAACGCCATAGTTCGCTCTAAGGGATCGTGTTAATTTGTTAAAACAATGGGCATGGGCGCAGCGCCAATCCTGCATTGCACATTTGCATCCGCATCCTGCGCGGGCTGACTTGAAGCTTCGATGCGTGGGTACAAGCAAGTGTCGACAGACTACCTGGACGCCGCTGTCGGGCGACTACCAGCCCTGAGCCGGCGGCGCAAAGAACTCATCGGCGCAGCATTTGCTCTATTAACATTGGTCTTGCTTGCGCATTCGAATCGCGATGCCATTGTTCACACCTCATCCCCTTACCTGAACAACGTCGGGGGAGGAAAAGTGCGACCAGGCACCACCACGCTGCCGTCAGCGAACCTACACCTCCTCATCCCCGCCGACCACAGCGATGTCAATCTCTGCAAAACGATGCTCAGCGCCGGCATCACAGGGTTTCCCACGCCGACGCTGATAAACTGGGGCGCGACGTTCGACAACAAAGACCTTGTAGCGGGCGGTTCGCACATTGCCAAAATCAGCGGCGTGCTCGAGTACCTGCACACCTTGGGGCCAGAGCGCGACGACGACCTCGTGCTGCTGGTCGACGGATACGATATCTGGTTCCAGCTGCGACCTGCCACGCTGATAGCGCGCTTCCACGCCATCAACAAAGCGGCGAATGCACGGATTGAAAAGGAGATGGGCAGCAAGGCGTTCAGACAGAATGGTATCGAACAAAACATCATCTTTTCGGCGCAGAAACGGTGTTGGCCGTGGAAACCTGAGGATCCGGCTTGTTACGCTGTGCCGGAGTCTTCCTTACCCGGCGATGTCTACGGCCCGCAGACAGACACTGATGTAGGCTTTGATAAGAACCCCTACGTCAAGTTCCGCCAGCGATACCTGAATTCAGGGGACGCCATGGGCAGGGTTGGCGCACTGAAAGCGCTCTTCACACGCGCCATGGCCAAGGCAGAGAAGGACAAGAACTTTGGTTCTGACCAGAAGATCTTCAGCGAAATCTTTGGTGACCAGGAGTTTCAGCGCGAGGTCATGCGGCTCCGATCCCGCTCTTTTTTCACGCGTATTAGCGAGTTTTTGACAGGCAGGAAGAGCATCGTCGACGATGATGGGACACGCAATCTACGCGAGCACAAACCAGGCCGCCAGGATGAGTTTGGGGTGGGTTTGGATTATGCTTCGCTGCTGGGCCACCCCACCGTCTTCGCAGAGGAAGATGCGGCGTGGATCACGCACGCTGATGGTCTTGCCATTGCGCGCGCGTCTTCAGACGCCAATATCGTGGACCCGCCTATCCGCGTCAGTACGCTCGCGGCTGATATCTCATCTTCTCAACCTCCATTCCGGCCCGCCGTTCTACCTCCTCCTCCCCCTTCTTCCAACTCTTCCACGCCTCCCCTCCCCATTGAAAAAGCATGGCCAGACGTCCCCCTCTACACTAACCTCTGGACCGCTGTCGTACCCGCTCTCATACACCACAACGCGCACCGTGACGGTCTCAAGAAACTGCGCTGGACGTGGTGGAATCGGACGTGGTTCTTCGACCACGCGAGGACGCTTTATAGAGCCAATGCTGCGGGGCCTGTGGGACCGGTTGCTGTGGTTAGGGATGAGGAAAGTGGCGTGGAGCAGGGCTGGTGGAGTCCGATTGCGGATAAGGGGGGTGCGAAGACGGATAAGGGGGAGTGGGTGGCTTGGGATGAGGTTTGTGGGGAAGAGGAGGGGGAGGTTTTTAGAGATGATATGTGAGATGGAAGGGGATTAGATAAGAGGGAGTGGGGGGAGGGG
>QXCR01000146.1:0-71213 GCA_004380135.1 Stemphylium vesicarium | reverse complement strand
CGCTGGCGTTTCAAACTCGCGCAGCGAGTGGTTGTTTTCAACGAGCCAACTCACTGCCGCCAGCCTAAACGCCTGTACGTTGAAATTGCCGGCGCTATTGGCTAACTTTTGAGGCACGTTATAGCCAGATTTCAGCGCCTGGCGGAGCCATGAGCCGCCGAGAATAGCGTCTTTTACCCCTTTGCCAGGCGCGCGATAGCGGTGGCCAGCGCGATCCTCCTCAAGGTGGCGCATGGCTGTTGAGGTTGACTTTGAGACGTCGTACGCGCCGCCCCGACCAGCCTCAATAAACTTGTGCTAGTGGCAGTAACGGCACACGAAAAAGAGTTTTGTGCCGCCAGAGGTGATAGACGCGACGCGCCAGCCGTGCTGAAAGATCTAGCTTTTGGCTCGCGTCTAAGTTGCTAAGGGCTTCATATAGCGCGGCAGACGCGCCTAATTAATCCCTTTAAAGTTATCTATTAAGTTGTCCTAAAGGCTACTATTAGTAGCGTTAATATTATCTATAAGTGTCGTCGTAGTCATAGCCTTACTACTATCTTTAGTAGGCGTAGTAATTATAGCTTTAGCCTAGGTTTCTTATAGCTATAACTTAAACGTAGCCTTATTTTTAGGCCCTAAAGAGCTATTTTAGGGGCTATTCTAGCTCTAAGACGCGTTAATAATAATAAGCTATAACTTACTACCTCTTATAGTAGTTTTGCGATATTTAGTAGGCCTAGATATATAATTTTAAGCGCGTTTAATACTAAGTAGTAGTATAGGAATAATCTAGAAAAGGTAAAATCCTAAAATAATAGCTATAATTAAGTAGATAGAGCTATAATAATACTAAAATAGCGCCTATAAAGATAGAATGATATAAGAATAAAATACTAAGTGCTATTTTAGGGGCTAACTAAGCTAACTATAATACTAGAATCCTATCGCGAGATTAACTTCTTACTAAAACTATAGCCTCTTCGCTAAAAACACCTATACCTAGCCTAGGTACTAAGCCGTCCAAGCCTTATCAAGCAAGCCTCACTTTTAGGCTTGGCTCGGCTTGCAAAATTGGCTGCGGCAGCTTGGCTTGGCTCGGCTTGGTCCAACCAAGCCGTGACAAGCAAGTACTTGCAAGCGGCTTGCTTGTTGACAAGTATGCATGTAGCCATCCTACTGAGAAGATACAAGAGTGCTTGATTGAAACAAGGCCCCGCAAAGTTACATGACCTCGAGTGAAAGTGACCGGATGGAGAGGTGAAAATGCGCTAATGACGGAAGGGGTCCGGAGACCAAAGGAAAACCCGCACCAGATCCTCCAAATACATCCCGCACAGTAACTATTCCAAAGAAAAGATGGAACGAGCCGATCTTGAGACACAACCTGGAAGCTGCATCGTACGCCGCTGTATCAGCATTTGTCCAGCCTTTGCCCTCGCTAGGCTCCAAGCAAGACAAGATACTGGACAAAATGAAGCGGTTGTTTCCCAACGCTGTTGCGCTCTTTGATGAGCTGGAGAATTAACGATCGGAGATTGCTAAGCTATTGAGAAGCCGATATTAAAAGTTGTATCACGAACTCGGGTCTTCGAGTTCAAGTCTTGGTAGAACAATCCGCGACTCCATGACTCAACACAGTCAAGCACTAGCTCTGGCTATATCTTACAGACGAAAGGCTTCGAAGCGAGACCTTGGACAAAAGGACAATGAATTCCGGGATGTCTACTTCGATTCCTTCCATCCAATCATTTCAGCTATCGGACCCTTCATGAGTGTGATGCAGGACATCATTCTAAAGCATAGTCCGGAGTTAATGGAAGCACCAAAGGAATCTAACCTTTCCGCTTAGATCGGGACTAATACAATTCCGCATCTGGGTCTCGAGACATCACGGGAGGATGCAGCTAGGTCTGTTTTCGGCAATGACGTTCCAATGGTATCGGGTAAAGCATTGCTCCAGTGGGAAAAACTCTTTCCAGACATGATCGCTGACTACCGCTATCACATGCAAGTGGCCAAGGTAGCCACCCAGACTTTGCTGCAAATAGAAGAGGAAACATCCAATGGCGACAAAGCGAAGCTCGACGGACCGCCACTCTACCAAGAAATTCTGAAGATACCTAACTTATTGGTACAAGTAGATTGCGCTGCCCCTATCGTGGAAGCACAAGTAGGCTTGGCTCAGATTAGGGAGCTTGGTGACAAGGACAAGGAATTCCTACATCGCTCCATGGAAGAAAGTAGCGACATGCTTTCCAACGCACCAAAATACCACCAGTTTCATCAAGAGATTCGGAAAAGATTTCTGCGTCAGATGTACGACAGCGATGCGTTCGAAGCCATATGTCCCGAGCCATCCAAGTTCATCGGTGCATTGAACCGGAGTGTGTAAGCCCCGGACGCTGTGAGCAATCGTGAACATGCCGAGATAATACTTGCGGCGACGCAGAAGGAGAATCCCGTGACAAAAACGAGTCTGTTACCGCATTATGTACAAGCGATGAAGCAGCCTCTCGAAAGTGCCGCACACGGCTATGAACGTCTCTACAATCAGTGTGCCACCGTTCGGGCCCTCACAATAACCGATGAATTCATGCGTCGCAAGCAGCAGACTTACCTCAAGACCGTAGATTCCGTGCTGAGGACATCGCACAGCCAGATAGTGGGAGCGGTTTGGTTGTTCAGTCTGGTCATGAAATGCCCCACTGACAGGATGTTCCGCCCTGACTTCAGCGAAACTGCAGTGCTGCCGGCGGAGATACGGGCGATTTGTCCTTTCATCGCCCTCCATTATGACGAGTTTTACGGTGCGATGCGTGATCTGTGCGTCGCTCATCGTACGGTAGTGCAAGAGGTCAGAGCAGTATTTGCAGGCCGCCGAGATATTGCGGAAGCCCGGGATGACATGACGACGCTCCACGCGCGCTTGACCAAAGATTGGATGCCTGTACGCTTGGCAAGAGCGTATAGTCGCCTTGGAGCTCTCGATCTGGGCATCGATGTTGCAAGAGAATACTGCGCGGCGACTATGGAGGAGGAAGTGGCAGATGCGGTTTTCGGGTTGTTGACTAAACAACTGGCTCATTTGTTGGAATTGATTGGTATGTTCGAGGTGAGCTTAAGAGTCGCTCATCTGAAAGCGCCGGCATGATATCTGGCTTGGGATTCTGTTCTTGAGCATCGATAATAGTAGTATATCTCTCGCCAATGAGCTGATTTGCTTCAATTTAGAGCGTCTTGTACTCCTATCATGCCAAATTGGATGTTTCTGTCACAAATCCAAACGCTGAAAGGTGGTGAAAGGGCAGTGATGGCATTTCGACCTTGACCACAATAGGCGTAGTCCCGCTAACCCTGCCGCTCCATCCCTCTTCTCACACGACACCCAGGCACGAACACAAATACAAGCAATCACCAAGTCGCCCGCGATGCCCCTCTTTTCAGCTGAATGTATCTACACCTTGCTAACCCTCCTCGGATACGATCGCGCATTCTACCGCCTCATCCTCAGGCTCGCATCAATCACTTCCTCCATCCCATGGTGCCTCTACCTCGTCGTAGGCGGCAACATCACGTTTGAATTCCGGCCACGCTCCAGCAACCCCCTCGACGCCCAAGTCTTCGACTGCCTCGAAGGGCTAAGAAACGCCATCGACCCGATATACAAGTTGATCCATCAAATCGAGCGTGACGGTTTGCACACAGAGAGAGATACTCAGCTGCGCCATCGATTTCTGGAAGAGAGCCCAAGCATGTTGCTGGAGGCTGTGATGCACTATGAAGCTTTACAAAAGACGTTGAGTGAAAATGCCGCTGCGCTAGGAGATGCCGACCCAATAAAGCAATGTGTAAATGACAAGAGTCGAGGCTTTCTGTACGAGTGTCGGTGTCGACTTGATCGCCTTAGCCACTTCTTCAATGAATGCTTTTTTCTTGAACTCAAGGAAAAGACTCATGATCCGCATTGGGTCGAAGCCTCCCACGCCTTCGCAGCTTGTTATCCCGAACTCGGAGTCGCTTACGTTGCGCTTGCGGAGTGTATACGTGAACTGGTCGCTCGGTACGTCGAGATCACTGTACAGTCGACCCGGAAGGTGCAGGCTAAGAGGATGAGGAACAAGTCGGATTTAGAGAAGTACGATGCAAAGACGGCGTTTATTCGTCGCGAGGTCCGGCGTTCGGTGATGGGCACGGTGGAAACGGCGATGGAGCGTCAAAAGGACATAGATGTCTGGGCGGACATTGCGTTAGCGTATGCGGATAGTTTGGGAGAGGGAGGGGTGGCGGAGGGGTGGAAGAGTAACGTGGATGATTTCTTGAATCCGATACGTATGAAGCTGCTGCAGTTCGAGACTGTTATCAAGATAGCGCGGCTTGACCCACCTGATCGGACAAGTTAGTTTGATAATCGCGCGTCTCTTTGCGCCGGACAACAGCCCTCAGCAACCTACTGACCGGTGGCGCTACTAGCACGTTCCAATTTGCGAAGGGAAATTGAGTTTCTTGATTTGATTTAAGTCCATGGTGCTCTACTGTGACGTCATTCCCTTTTTTGTGCAAACGGTCGCTGTTTACTGTGTTCTGGCGCTCTCTCACTTACAAGCTCCTACTCACCACATCATGAAGACTATCCCACTTGGCCAAATCTTCCGCAGAGACCTATACAACACACCAAATTCAGATGGATCACACCCACATCACGCGCGCCTTCAACCCCATGGAGACTGCGACTTTCCCCTCAATCGACGTCCCGAAGAGCTTTGAAATCGGCAACATAATCTTCGCGCCAGACATGCTAAATCCTGTAATCGACCAGATTTTCTCTACAATCAGACAACAAGAATTCAAAGTGCGTCTTGAGCAAGCCTGCAAGGGCGCGCAAGTACTGGCAATCAAGATCCCCGCCGTTGCCCAGGAATTCATCAATGCGACATTCAGGTACAGCAGCATGGGATCTTTTCTGAATTATCACCATACCGCTGTCAAGGCATTTGGGGAGGGAGGTGGCATGGAAGATGGCCCAAGGAAGGTTATGTGCTACTTGATGAAAAGGATGGATGATGGGTGGAAGCCAATGGCAGAGTGGCGTGGGCTGTTTGAGCTGCTCAAGCTTCCGCGCACGGAGAAGAGGGCCTTAGCAGCTCTTTTCGTGCTGTGTGAAGAGCTCAGAGACAGAGCGGAGGATTTCTGGGGGCCGTTGAGAGATAAGATGGGATCGGCCACAATTGCTGTCGAAGATGAGGACTTCAGTGGGAATGATGAGGTGCACCAGCATTACGAACACCCTATTTCGGAGCCCCATCGCGACCAACAGTGCTTCCGGCACCTTCTGGAAGACATGTTTCGGGATCAAAATTTGAGGGTGGCGCGTTCGTTAAGCCTGGAGGCGAGAAGTGGATTTCCCAAACTACTGGCAGCATTGATTCGCCTGGAGAAAGCTTTCGAGGCACTGAAGCCGGAGTTCAATGAGTTGCATGAGTACGGTCGCCGAATTATGAGGAGCCTCGACCCTCAAGCAGTTGCGGATATTGTGGGCGGCCGTCTCAAAGCTGTTCTTGACGAAAATACTGCCGCCAAGCGGGACTTGGAAAAGCAACAGGTATCTGTTGCTTGCAAGTTGAACGGTCGACGAGAGCGATCGCTGTTCGCCGAATTCGAAGGGGCTGAACGTTTGCTGGATGTCATTTACGCTGAAGAATTGTCGTATCTGAAGATCACTGTATCGAAAATTATTCCCGGACATTGCGAGTGTCCACATGACCTTCCAGATACCAACGTCGGCCACGAAGCTCCTTACCCGGTCTTTTCAGATCCGCCAGTTCTGGCGAACGTCATCGAGAGGCTGGCCGAGCTAAGTCAAGTTTCAGAGCATGGGCAACTTGTTAGGTTCTCATCAGCCGCCACAGAAGTCTACCGATCTATAAAAGCTTTCCTCGCGTTTCGAGAGGAGCACTCCAAAGCCCTGCATGCGGCGGGCAACGAATTCATCGACAAGGATGGTCCCCAGCTTAAAGAGTCCTGGTCAGTCCTGAAAGGTCTTGAGGCGATGCTCCTGGAGTCGTTACATGCGTATCGAGCCCTTGTTGCAACTCACGAAGAGCTCCAACACACAGTGGCGATTTCATCGGATTCCTTGAAATCCGAATCCACCAATATCAAGCCTTATCAGACTACTCTCTCAGAGACGTTCGCGTATTTGGCGATGATGCGAGTGCTCTTCAGCGACTCGCTGTTCATGGTGTTGTTACATTGTCGGAAGAGCTCTACCTGCATGCGAGACCCACCTGAGATGATGTCGGTTAGCCCACACTTGTTCGACATATGGTTTGAGTGTAGGCATAATATCCATACGCAGCACAGTGCTCTGGCGAAAGTCAGCTTCGACGCAGACAACGGAAGAAAGACAGCAAGCGAGGCGAAACTCTCGAGCGACTCGGATGATCTAGAGTGCTACCTCGTCTCCCAGAAACTGACAAAAGAGCGGATGACCAATTATTCGAAACGCGCGATGAAGTGTCGGAATCAACTGGAAAAGCAGGTAGATGCACTGAAAGCGTACGCCGAAATGTACGCCGAAGATGAGATTGCGCAGGAAGTCACTCACTACCTGGACGCATACACAAAACCAGTCACTCAGATTATGCGACTTTTCGAAACTGTGGTACTAGTTGCGCAGCACTAAGAGCCGGTGCAGACTTGATGGAAGCCGGGTAAACAGACATCGAAGTTTTGGATTGACCAACGGGATGTATGTAGCGACTGTCGAACAGAAGGAAAGAAAGCAAGAAATCACCAGTCATGCGAATATGATGAACTAGTCGTTGGTGTGAAATGAAAAGAATGTTCTTTCGCTGATGGCGGGGTCCCTTGAGCAGTGGTCCGCTAAGTGATGTCGCTTAGATTATGTCGATGGTGTAATGTGTGTGACCGGACTCATCTAGCCGCTTCGACACGTACTCCTCGCTTTGAAGTCTCGCATTGTGCTCCTTGGATATATCCTCAAGTCTTTTTGGTGTACCTCGATCCCCGAACACTTCCCGAACATAGAAGCTGCCAACCCGCTTGTAGGTTCCCTTCACTCCAGGCACTGGGTTGAGAAATATTCCAGCTGTTTCTTTAGTCGCGTGACTGGGTCGAACAATCATGGCTTGCATCTCGTAAATGAACCCCCAATCTTTCCCGTCCCAATATTTGTCTTGAGGGTCTGTCTTTGACCTCAAGCATCTGACTTAGGTCATAGATGTATCATAATAGAGCCGATGCTGTGCAACAGCCAAATGACTCCAAAAAGAAGTCTGGGCGTGAATAGAGACTGTGGCATGCAACAATGAAGAACATTCCAACCGAAGGGTAGCACTGATGAGCTGCCCAAAAGGATCCGATCCTTTGAGTTTTATGTCGACATCCACAACAGACATCCAGTAGTCCGGCTTCCTAGCCTCCTCACCATCTATCCAGCCATCAAACTCGACAGGCCCTGCAGTTGAAGCCCAAGACCATGTTGGCGCCACATAAGCGGCATCTTCGTCAGCTCTCGTTCCATTTGTCGCAGCCCAGCACAGCTGCGTGCCTAGGCTTTCGCGCCACACTCCCGCCATGTAATGGTATCCTGTTTTCGCCTGCATTTGGCGTGCGATCCCAGACAATGCGACAAGTCTGTCTGTCAGATATGTTAGGCTGGTCGACGAGTAGACTCTGACTATCCACTCCCACGTTGAGGCTGTGTTTGTTCTTGAATACTCTGGTCTTTGGAGCACGCTCGGTAAGTCCAAGGGAAATCTCTCCAATGTGGTTCCCCGCCTACACTCCATACAACCTCATTCTTGGTGAAGTGCAAAGTTCTTGGAGCAAGGAGACGCTCTTGAAATGCTCATCCACGACTCGTTAATTTGCTTTGTAGAACCGGGTTCTGAGAACCGTGGACTAGCACTTCGTAGCAGGTGGGTTCTTTCACTGATTTCCGAACAAGATGACTTCTCTATTTTGGGGAACGATTATTGAAACAGCCTCCTGTACCATCCATTGCGTCTGAAGCCGCTATGTTGATTGTAGTGTTCCCATATACGGTATACATAAGAGCTGATTCATGCGTCCAATCGTCGCAATCATCTTGAATTTTGCACACTAAATTGATAGAGAACTGTTAGTGGAGAATGTAGCGCCGGTTGATGCGCTCGATGAGCTTTAAACAATGACGGAGGCGAAATGTTAGGGATAGACGATGTTCAATACACTAACAGGACATATTCCAACGAGACCATTGTCGTAGTAATACTATGAAGTATTGAGGGAAATGACGTACTACAACTCATCAGTCTAGCTCTAGACACAGTCACATATTATACTTCTTTTAGTGTGCACAAAAGTCGTACTTCATAGCGAAGAGGACTCGATTGTCTTACATACCATGTATCGATCCAGATGTACTGAATTTCTAGATCGCTTGGGATCTGTATTGCATCTCTAATGGTCTGCGAAAGGGCTGTTTCCGGTATGCCTATCCTGGAAATTTCGATATCGTCCCTCATCAATGTTGCAAATGTTGCCTTACCCCAGCAGTGATTCAGCGTAGCGTAACGCTTGACGTGCGCAATGCTCTTCCCTAGACAAAGCCGAATAGCTCCCTCGGTAGTTGAAACCAGCCTAGTCGGGACGTAGTCGACACAAGGTTCATGACATTCTGGATGTGAAAGCATGCACGTATCGAGCCAGACCCGAGCTTGCCTCAAAGCGTCCCTACTGCTACCATACATCGTCGGTGCGGGTGAATGCAGTGGCAGACCGACATCAACGGAAGGTTGGAATATCGTCGATGCATTATGAGATTTATCTGCTGAACATAGATGTACACGGCATTCGATCCATGTTTGCGGGCCTATTGATGGCGAAGACACTGCCTCCGGGAGACTCGCTACAAGGAGTCTCAAGCTTAGTTCGTATTCAGGTGACGGCATTTTGAACACTGATATTCCAAATTTTATATTGCCATTCTCCATACAGTGCTTTTCGGCTCCCTTTGCACCGAACGTGTCACAAAGGGTGCAGCCCTTCTTGGCAGAGGTTTCCAGTTCACTGAAGCTAGAGTAATGAGGCGTAGTAGAACCGTGCCGCAACGATATCGAGGAGCATCGGTGACAAAGGATCGTGGGAAGTTTTCTGATCTCTCCCTTCCATTGACCGTCTTTCGCGTGTGGGTAACGCATAGTAAAATGCTGCAGGAAATCGGAGACTGTTTCGGCCATAGTAGTTATTGTCATGTCAGAATTCAAATTGGCAGTCCGGACGACTTTTCAGACTTGTCCCCTGCTCTATGCGCCATCCCGCGGTTTGGTGCTCGCATCTGACGGATGTAAACCACCTAGAGTTTGATCTGAGTTGTTTGTATTCTAGATGGCGGAACAGGTCGTGACAATGTGTGGGTTCGTGGGCGAGATACATTCAGGCCGCTGACGATCGGGTGTTGCGCGTTGAATGATGAAATGGTGGCATGAGCCCCCAGAAAGACTGGTATTGAGTAGAAAGTACTCGAACGACCATAAGGTGTCTTGTCTGAATGTGAGAGTGGGGGCGGAAACTGCGGGGCTCAGCCTTCCCAGCCTAGTAAGCATGTGACTGGAACATGCATCGCTCGTATCCGTCAGCAATCACATTGTTTCGAGACACCAGACATCCAATCCCAGTGCTGCATACGCTGAATACGTCGGGGGTGGGTGAGAGGGCGAACTGTTACAAGGCAGGCGTTACTTTCACCAGGACAGCTCTCCGAGAACAGCCCACCTCCGCATCTTGGCATGTACCAGAGAGGGAAAGCGGGACGCAAAACAACGACGTCATACCTCACATCACCTGCAGCCAACGAAGAAAACATCCAGCGATGTAACGTCGACGCTTGATCCAGACTAACAACGATGGCGAGGGAAATGATGTGCACGTGCGGGGTACATTGGAGAAGCACGCGCAGCAGTGGGGGTGCACATTAAGAAGTGATATACCGCTAAACACGCTTCCTCATCTACTATCGCAATGTTCTGTGCGAAGGTACTAGGAGCACTGGCAATCGCGCAGGTTGCGATCGCGCAAGATGTCGACTATGCGCAATTCGTGAACCCGTTCATTGGAACTGAAGGCGCGATACCCGGCTATGCATGTAATTTAACTCTCGCATTGCTACCAGTATGTCACTAACAGCTCGAAGATGGCGGCGGCGATGTCTTCGTTGGCGGATCAGTACCCTTTGGCATGGTCAAGCTCGGTCTCGATAGCTATGAGGAACCGATCAATCAAAGCGCGCTGAACGGCGGATATACACCCCAAGGCCATATCACGGGTATCAGTTTGATGCATCAGTCCGGTACAGGAGGAGGATCCAAGTATGGGTACCCGTCACAGATGCCGCTTACGCAGATTGATGGAGACGTCAATTTGCTGGACAACCGCACATACTGGCAGGATCGCGTAAGACAAATCTTGCGTTCACCGTACAGTTTCTGACATGGGCGTAGGTCGGCGAGGACGTAGCCGAAGTTGGCTATTTCCGTACGGAACTCGAATCCGGGGTGAAGATTGAGCTTTCAGCCTCACGACACGCAGGCCTCTACCACTACACTTACCCATCACCATCCGAGAAGCACGTGCTTGTGGATCTGTCACACTATCTCCCGCACCCGACGCGATCCTGGGACTCGCAGTTTTACACGCGCGGCGAGATTGAGATCCAGCCCAATTCCAGTGTCTACACAGGCTACACTTCGATTGCAGGTGGTTGGAACATTGGCGCACCAGTCACCGTCTACGTATGCGGAGAATTCGACAATACGCCAGATGAGGGGCGAGCGTTCAAAGGTAAGAACACGTTTCCCGTCAGTCGACATTTTCGGACGTGCGGTAATTGCACGACACCTCATCCCACCTTCACTGGAAACACTGCTCGCTCGGGACCGATGAATGATCGTGTCGGTGCAGTCTTTACTTGGAGTAACACCACTGAGATCAAATCTCGCGTCGGCATCTCGTTCATGTCCGTGGACAAAGCATGTGCGTACAAGAACGCCGAGCTGTCAACGTGGTCGATCGAAGATACCACAAAAGCAGCGCGCGACGAGTGGAACCGGGATGTCTTCTCCAAGATCCGTGTTGATGCATCCGAAAGCGCGAACAAAACCCGACTCGCACTACTTTACTCAAGCCTCTACTTTATGCACCTCATTCCAAGCGAGCGCGTGGGCGAAAATCCATTATGGGAGTCTGATGAGCCATCCTGGGACGACTTTTACACCATGTGGGATCTGTTCCGCAACCAAGTGTCGCTGTGGCATCTCATCCAGCCCAGCTACTACGAGTCAATGATCCGATCTCTAATTGACATCTTCAAGAATGACGGCTACTTGCCTGATGGACGGTCGGGTAATTACAATGGCCTAGTCCAAGGTGGTTCGAATGCCGACAACGTTCTCGCAGACGCTTATGTCAAGGGCCTGACTGGCATGATTAATTGGACTGAAGGGTATGCCGCCGTCAAGAAAGATGCGGACGTTCTGCCGTTCTTTGATCAAAACCCAGTCGATCCGCAGGGCTCACTGAAGGAAGGTCGATCAGCCCTCGATGACTGGATACCGCTGGGTTATATAACGGCGGACCGAAATACGCGCGCAGTATCGAAGACTGTAGAGTATTCGCTAAATGACTTTGCCGTAAGCCAGATTGCTGCTGGTGAAGCGCCTGGTGATCGCGACCTCTATCTGCGCAGATCGGCAGGCTGGCAGCTGAGTTGGGATCCGGAAGCATCGAGTCGCAACTTCACAGGGTTCGTTATGCCGCGATATGCCAATGGTACCTTCCACAAGACATACGATATCACCGACTGCGGCGATTGCAACTGGGAGGATGAGAGCTATGAAGGGACTGCTTTCGGTAAGCTGGTTTGCACACTCATCCTTTAGCATGCTAACAAGCACACAGAGTATTCCTTCGTCATTCCCCATGACATCTCCCGTCTGATCACGCTCATGGGCGGTCCTGCGCACTTTGAGACACGGCTCGACTATGTCTTCCAACCCAATACATCAGGTGTCGACTTGGGTGTCAACGGCTTGGGTATCACGACCATCAACAACGTCGCCAACGAGCCTGACTTTGAAACGCCTTACCTTTACAATTACCTCAACAAGCAATGGAAGAGCGTCGAAAGATCGCGTCAACTTGCAAATGACTTCTATTTCAACACGACCAACGGTATCCCAGGCAATAGCGATGCTGGCGCATTGAATTGCTGGCTGGTATGGCAGATGTTAGGCTTGTATCCTATCGTCACCACGCCGGTTTACCTCCTCGAAAGCCCATGGTTTTCCGACATCAACATCACTGTCAACCATAACAAGACGCTGAGGATCAGGGCGGAGGGATTAGACGATGGCGACGGAAAGCAAGGATACTACGTACAGAGTGTCAGCATCAACGGACAAGAATGGGACAGAAATTGGTTCGAGCATAAGGATGCAGGCGGCATCATGACCGAGGGCGGTGAGATCGTGTTTAGATTAGGAGACGAGCAGTCGGCGTGGGAGACCGGTGAAGTTCCGCCGAGTCCGGGCCATCAGGCTGTTGATGTCGGGTCGGACGTGCGGTTCTAGATCAATAACTAATCCGGGGCACAGAGTTTAATCGCAGCTCATTTTGTGAAGTTGTTGCGACGATGATGAAGTTACGGTCGATGTGCAGAGCAAGCGGACCAAAGATGGCGGGCACCAAGATGCGAGGGAAACATGGACGTGGGGATCGGAGGCAGATTGGACGCGTCGTGTGTGAGCGGGGAAAGCCCCGGAGGCCTTGGCAAAAGGATATCTCCGAGGTTTGTACAATTGTAGACGGGCTACGTCACGCCGGCCATTCCGTCTCTCCACCACCATCGCGACAAAATGCTTGGCCGGACACAGCCCCCTGAGCGATTAATAACACTATCTTTCTATCACGATCAGCCAGACTGAATTGCTATCCAACTTTTTTTTTGCTACTCAAAACCATGGCTCGAATCGACCTTGACCCGCCGATACCTTCATACGAGGAAGCCGTTGTCGCGCCCCCGCCCACAACCGTGCTATCCGCACCGCCAGCACCAGTCCAGCCCATACGCACTGAAGATCATCGCACAGAGAACGAACCAGCACCTCCTGCTTTCCCTGCATCGCCGTCCCCGGGATTACCACCCGCATACGCCGTCGTCGACGAAAAAGCAACCACCTTTACCATCTACGGCACTTTCATTCACACCCCCAATGCTCCCGCGTATCAACTATCCTCGCTCCTCGATGCCCGAATCAATAAATTGCAAATACGGCGCTTACGCGCTGAAGAAGTAACGCGCCTCCAAGCGGGCGCCCCAACCGTCGCCTTCGACAGTCGCCGGGTCCTCTACGAAGCCCACGACCCTCCCTTCCTAATAAACGAATACTACATCCAAGGCAAAGCCACCAGCACACTGCCTGGAGTCCTCCAGATGCGCTTCGGTCTGCGCCGCTGGCACATTGCCCATGTGCCTGCGCACGGCGAGCGACCGAACGAAATCATGACGTGTGGGAAACCGGGCGGGTTCACCAAAGCGATCAAACAACGCAAGAATGAGATGGAACCCAGTGTTTGGAAAGACTCTGAAGGTCACGTTGTGGCGACTGAAGTGCTGAAGATGGGTGTGGGAGGGAAGATGCCAACGATTGAGTTAAGGGGGGATTTGGACCAGACGTGCAGGGAGTTGATCCTTGCGCTGTGGGTTAGTAGGCTGTGGGCTGCTTTTGGTGCGGGGAGTGGGTACATGACATGAGAGGGCCACGCAGGACACAGTACGAAGAAGGGGTGGAAGAAGATAAGATGTGACGGGACTGATGATGGATTCCTGTTTCTTCACCATATGGATACGCCACCGCGCTCATCCCCGACGCCATCGAAGCCCTCTTACTCCGCGCGAACAACCCTCTTGAACCCCTGCTGCTCGACCTGTGCCTGCGCCGCCGCAATCACCGCATCCGCATTCGGGTCCGTGAATCCGCACCCTGTCTTGCCGTTCTGCTGGCTGGCTGCCTCGGCACTGCATACACCGTCGCCTGTTGCAGCGACTTGGCTGCAGCACGCTGAGCTGCAGTCGGCATCGGAAACGCAGCCGCCCGTGATGAATTGAGCGCCGTTGCCCTGACCCACGTTCTTGGCTCCGGCGTTGTTGGGGGTGACTTGTGCCATGCTGAGAGCGGCGACTTTGGGGGCATGTTAGTGGTTGGTGGTAAGGTGAGATGGGATGGAACTTACGGGTGAGGAAGGTGGGGATTGTGAAACGCATCTTGATAATATCCTTGTTGATTTGTTGTATATAGGTTCGACTAGAAAACGTTGGGTATCGTAAACGGCAAATAAAAGAAATGTATGGACGCAGAATGAACGACACCAGGTCGGTTAAAAGAACAGAAGATGGTACTTGATGTGGAACTTGAGGATGAGGCTGGCTTCGAAAAAGCAGATTCCATCCGCCCTTTTATCCTGCAAGAGCGAAATTCCTCTTCACTGTATCCGCGAGTGCCGTATGTGCACGGTCTCCATGCGGGAGATCCTGAGGCTGCGACTGCGTGATCGGCCGCTTTGCGGTCTTGTCTGGGAGACAAGATGGCCCCTGTGACAGCGTCGGACAGCCTCGCGCAGCCTTGCGGACAGGCTGACACAGCATTGGGGGTACCTATATGCGGGTGGATATAGCCGCCGCTTCCGGATCTAGATCGGCAGGTACTGTTATTTTGGAGGTGGGGGAGCGCACAAAGAGGGTAGGTGTACACGCATGGAGTCTCAAGATGCGTTTCAGCCGCCATCACGTGAGCGGGGCGTTGGGAGGCGAAAGGTGTCAGATGGGTTTGACGGCTTGGCTGTAGCCCTGCACGCGTCGTTATGTGAGTCTGGTATAGGTATCGGAGCTCCGTAGTTCATGCTATTGGTATGTTGATGTTACTCAGACTGCCCTGCCCGGAACCAGAAGCAGAATCGGAGCGAGAAGGGACGGCGCTTGGCATATGGCTAACACAAGCTCTCAACACTGTGTGGTGTTCAGAAGATCCTTTATCCTTGCGCGGGTATACGACCGTCTTTTCCACCGCCGAGTTCCTGCCTTCTCGGCGACGTCTTCAACCTCGGAATCAGGCATACTTGCCACTTCCTGCTACACACCCAAGAAACCAAATCGGTCGAAGAACTCGAACATGAGCTCATTTGCACTGACCACCGCGTTGGGGCATCGCGGCCCTTCAGCGATGTGGGCTTTGGTCTTGTCATGCGCCCAACCGTGTTCTGCCGCAGCCACCAAGTCAGCCTTTGGCCCATAAGAAAGGAGAGTGCATCAGGAAGAAAAGGGAAGAAAGTGCTCGTGTGAACTCTCGGAACAGCAACGAAGAACTTACCCGAGTCTTTGAGCAAATAGCGCTTCACGAACCCGCTGATCCCGCTGCACTCCCACTCCTGATACAATACCTCGTCATGAGAAATCTCCCTCTCGTCGAGATGCCTGCAATGGTTGCGCTTCGCCCAGCGTGCGAGCCAAGACTGGATTGCGAGTTGTGTTCCGCTGTCGTCAACGCTGCCGTTGTGTGGGACGACGTTGTCTTTTGCGCCGTGTATCTCCATGATGGGGAGGCGTTTCCCCGGGGTGCAGACGGAGTAGTCGTTGTAAGTTCCGTTGACGTTGATGTAGAAGGTGCCCGAGTGCGTTGCTATGGCTGTGAAGAGTTTGCTGCCGGTTTGGTGGCAGGCGAGGGTGTTGAGGAAGCCTGCTCCGGTGCCGTGGCTGCTGTCTGTTAGCTGTACTTCTCTCTCCTCAGTCCGTTCTTCGTCTGCTCGGCAACCATGTCCACGGTCGATGGGAAGAGACATGGTCGACACTAAAGCTCACTTACCCTAACCCAAATACCCAATCCCTATCCGCACACAGCGTCTACTGCACATTCTTAACCACGTCAACCACGAACTGCACATCTTCCTCCACCGTCGTCGCAGTGTGATACTCAGCGCCCGCCCAGGTCCCTCCTACAACATCCAAAAACACCATGATCGCCTTTTGGTTATACTCATCCGGGTGTAGGTTCGTGTCGACGTAGAAATACCGACCGGTGCTGTTTCGATCATGGAAACCGAGGACAAGCGGGTATGCTGTGGTGGAGATGTAGGGAAAGGGGTAGTCGAGATGGAAGCTGCGGGTTCGATTGCTGGATGTGAGGATGTGATGGGAATCGGGGCACCCCAAATTGCGATTCTTTGAGCAACCGCGGGTGAAGATACTTGAGGAAGCGGTGAGGAGCGGGAGGGAGAGGAGGGCCGGGATGAGCCTGGTGAGGGTGATGGGTGCCATTTTGGTGTTCAATTAGGTAGGTACACGGAAGAAGGAGCAATGGAATTGCTCAATGCTGAGCAGGAAGATATTGAGGAATCGAGGTAGGAGTGCAGGATTTAAAGCCGTTGCTTGCTTTGCTTTTGACCTGCTATTCGAATCGCATTTCTTGGCTGAGGGTTGTTGGAGAGATCGAGATGTCAATTTGACGTGAACGGTCAGCGTATTAGGTTCGATCTTGAAAGCTGCCCTGATGCTCTTTGGCTGAGCTCGACGGAGAAGAGTCCCTAATAACCCCTTGTACCGTCGACGAGGCATGCGACCACCAATCACCTTTCCGAATTGCCAAACCACCTGATCAGGAACGCTACAACCCCTCTTTGGAAGGTGTTGGAGACCGTCAACCCCGGTGATATCCGCGCTCTCATTCCCGGTGCACGGTGCTAAAACTGCCCTTGATGACCATTCTCATCGGTTCTTCGTATCGCACGGGTGGTATATCTCGTCGAATCGACGGCTCAAAATATCACGTGTGTGTGTGAGGTCAGGCTTGGAAGTTGCACCAAGCATACTGTTTTTTGGCTTGCATAAACCGTGATGGAAAGAAGGCCGCGCAGAGTTCACGCTGAAGTCTACGATAATGACAGGAGGTGAAGCAAACGATTGACGGCCACGGCACATCGCATGTCGGCTGGGACGAATGAGGAAGAGGTGATGAAATCAAAGGTGACGGCAGGCCAAGTCATCGACTTGGCATATTCGGAATTCACGCCGGGTGGAGAAGGAAGCAACGCCTTCGACCTTACCATCAAGGAAGGCGTGACAAGGGTGCGCGCGATCAACCCCCACTAAATTTTCAACCCAGCCCAGCTTCTCGTTCAAAAGCCTTGACTGCAGCTGGTCTTCAAAATCTTCTACTTCAATGTGGCGTTCTGGCCTTGGTGGTTGGCCAAGATGCGCGAAACCCGGCACGCGTCGCAGAGTTGCCTCAAATACCGGGACAACTACATCCAGGCGAACACCAAGCCTTGGTAATAAGGCATCCGCGTACACCAATTCTTGAGAGGCTTGGGAGAAATTTGTATAAAATCACCAAATATCCGCATGAAAGATCTGTAGGAGTGATTAGCTGTTGATCAGTCTCACTTCGCACACATTCGTTCCTTCCATTCTTCACGTTCTTTGACAGCACGACTCCATTCTCAAATATACTTTCCCGAAATCTTAATTCAGCCGCAAAACACCCATAATGTATACCACCATCCTCCCCATCATCGCGAGCCTAGCCCTCCGCGCAACCGCCGCACCCCTCTCCGCCTCACCCCTCGACATGAGCAACGGCCACATCCAGTTGCAACTCTCCATCGACCTCAGCAATCAAAACGCATTCGACGCAAACCAACTCTTCTCCTTCACCTCTACACACTCCATCCACGCCGTCCCCGAAGAAGTTGTCAACGGCACCGAACCCACCGGTGGTCTAGCCGGCGCCTCGGGCACTTTCGCCTTCGGTATCAACAGCGCCGCAAACATGATCTGCTACAACATCACTTTGCACAACTTCCAAGGCGAGTTCGACTCCCCGGCTACCACGGCGACGCATATCCACGAGGCTGTGCGCGGTGCTAGCGGACCGCCGAGGATCGCTTTTCCCAACCCGGAGCTAGTTGAAGGGGACGCGGCGGTGAGGAATAGTGTGGGGTGTTTGAGGGGGCCTTTTGCGACGGGTATTATGGTGGAGGGGAAGGATTCGGGGAAGGGGTTTCACGTTGGTATGATTGAGAAGGATTCTAAGGCGTTTATGGCGGATACGCATTCTAGTTTGGCGTTGCCTGGGGCGGTTAGGGCACAGTTGGCGTAATTTGTGATGAGCCAAAGTTTTCAAGGCGAAGTACAATCGGCATAGATGAGGAAAGTGTAGAGTCTAGAAATCAATGTAATACTCCTTGCTTGTAATCTGGTTCTCGCTTTGGGAGTCCTTGCCCCAACCGAAATTTAAACTATACCACTGCCGCGTCTATCTCCACTGCGAATGAGTGTAGCATCCTAGAAGCGCAAGCAGCGACTCATCCTGATTCTTGTCCCAAGATTCGTTGCAATGTCCGAGAGTTACCGGCCCCCAACGGGCGTTCCCCAGCCCGACTCCGTTGTCTCCTTCTTCTCCACCGGCTTCGGCGGCTTTGCCCTCCTAGCCCACTCCACTATATTCTCCATTCTCATTTGTTTGTCAACAACAGTCATGTCATCATCGTTGAGCTCTTTGTATTCTTTGAGATCCCAGATAGCCTCCTTTCTCACCACACCTTCTTGATAGCTTGCCCTATCACACTGTACGACTCGAAGACATTTTTGCCAACTCCGCCGTGGAGCACCAATGTCAACTTTCATCCAGTGATAGGTCTCTCGAAGACGGTATACATTACAGAGAAGATCGTGGATAGTAACGCCCTCATCGTTTCGTATGTCTCACTTGTGTATGCAACCACTGTAGTAAGGAGCGCCAAGAATGTCAAGGCCAAATGAGACAGTGCATCGTCTGACTGGCGGCATGATCAGAAAAATGTTTCGAAAGGAACTGCGTAGCGATCGAATCGCTCAGGTCGTCGCGTAGAAGGGTTCAGCTAACCATTTGTATACCTCTTGGAACCCTGGGCCACTTCCCCGTCTTTGGACGCGATCCACGTTTTTGATAATTGTCAAAATTAGGTGAAATTGAACTGTCTGGTCCAGGACATAGAGCCTAAAGTCGTTTAATGCAGCGATATAGTCATCTGGGCCGGTGGGGTCAAAGCCCATGCCCTGATCTCGCAATTTTCCTCCATCCAGCTTTGCGGCTCGTCTTGCTTTTTCGGCTTTTTCGTATGCTTCCCAAGGAATTTTCTCAAGAGCAATAGACTGCCTCTAATGCCTTTAGGTGTTCTGCATCTTTTCGTAGCTGCTCCCAACTGGTCTTGATGAACGCTTTCCGTCCTTCAATGTTCGCGTAGGTGAGGTGGAAAGAAAAAAAGGGTGGAGCATGTCACCGTATCTGTCATAATGAACGCTTGCCATTTCTTCGAAACCTGCTGATACTTTAGAAGATCTTCGAGGTCCAAGAGCCGTACAATCTCCATGCTAATCTCGTTCGGAAACGCTGGTATGAGTCGGTCGGACATGCTGGTTGATCGTTGGTAACAGCCGGAAATGGAACTGTATATATCAGAAGATTTGCTACGCCCGAGCTTGCTGCATCGCAATGGATGCTTCCGTATGTGGCGGAAACGAATTGAAGTCTCAGAAATCAGCTGACGCTAACATGAGACTGCAGCAAGCCGTCTCATGACTATAACTATAAGCAGAGCGACAGCGAAAATGATTTCCCTAGTGGAGACGACATGAATTAGACTGTGACCTACACAAGAAGCGAGCTTTTCCCTTTTCGCATCTACCTCAGGGCTGAAGAGACCACTCGAATCGATGATCTTATTCTCAACCACCTGTCATGCTTTGATTCTCTTCGGGCGCGACAGGTTGATGAAGACTGGAAACAGGCAATCGACGCCAGGGACAACTTACACAAAGAACTCTTTCTTCTTCCCAGATCATTGCGGAACGTAAGCTCAATGGATCAGGAAGAGTACCTCGACGATATTTGGGAGCCTGTGTATGAGAAATTGTTGGAAGACGATCCGGATATGGCTGTCTGTAATGCCATCAGGTTCAACCCTCTCTTCGAAGAAAGGAAAGGATACATCGTAGACAACGGGTCACACCGTGTGAATCCCTTCGATTGCCTCAACCCGACAGTTCCCAACATGACGGCTGCTGAAAACGATAACATCAGGCCTTTGCTAGATTATATGTTCCTTACATGGCCGCCGATCCGCTGCGTTAAGCTATTCGGACAGTGAAAGAAGGATGAACATTCATCTGCCCATCTGTCGATCTTTCCGACGTTCATGGACGATACAGGTATGGCTGTTGGGCAGTTGGCGGAGTACATGGGTCCGGATGCAGATCAGGAATGGGCACCGCATGCCTTGCTATGGTCGGAGGAAGCCTGGCTCAGTTCCACAGTCTCGTCAGAATGCGCGGTCGGAGGAGAGGTCGAGATCCCATGATAGCGACGACTGGGGTAGCGTGCATTTATCTTGTAATTCTTTATGGCTCCCCCCTCACTCGTCTCGATCGTGAGTTGTTGAACGACAAAGAAAAGATCGCACGTCGCTGTGAAGGTGGATATCACCGAGTCAATGCAGCCTCTTCTTCCATTGTTCCAGATCCCAGATCATGTAATCGTGTGTTATTTCGGTAGTGCTCCGGTGACGCCATCGGAGGATTTTTTGATGTTGGTAATAGGGCGCCGTAGTGGATGGCCGTACTAACCAGTCCCGGTCTAGCGCCGAGAAATGAGCCTGTCGAAGATGCAGGGAAAATGTTACCCAACCTTTTCATCTTCCCCGCACCACCCAATCTACGGCCAGAGAAATGGCGTGCTCCGTTGCATGTAGGCTAAACTGTGCTAAGAGCGCAATGATCGCTGACTCGTGCGCGTGCGCGAACTATGGATGAGGCGCTCGTGATCGACTAGAGCATCCCAAGCTTCGCCATGAAAAGCTTCCATGCACCCTTGTGCGAGCTTCTTCACCTCCACCGCATCGCAACTTCGTGATAATCCTCCCACGAAACCATGGCGGTCATGGACCCCGAGAAAGTACCTCACGATGTCGAGACGGCACCCGACTCCCTGGGCCGAACACCTTCACACGTCATCAACGAAGACCGCCTGCGCCGCTCGCTATCAGCACGCCAAGTACAGATGATAGCCATTGGAGGTACTATAGGTACGGGACTGTTCCTTGGTACCGGTAAAGCACTTGCGACGGGCGGGCCCGCCTCCCTGCTCATCTGCTACTCCATTGTCGGTTTCATCGTCTTCTGCACTATGCTTTCCCTAGGAGAGATGGCAGCTTTCGTACCAGTCGCGGGATCCTTTTGCACCTTTGCAGGGCGCTATGTCGACGATGCGTTCGGATTCGCGCTTACCTGGAATTACTGGTTCAACGACGCTGTCAGCACGGCGGCGGATCTGGTCGCACTGCAGCTGCTGATCCAGTATTGGAGCGATAACGTTCCCTGGTATGCGGTGGGCATTGCTGTGTGGGTGTTAATTGTGTTGGCGAACATCATCAACGTCAAAGCCTACGGCGAATTAGAGTACTGGCTCTCGTTGCTCAAAGTGGTGACGATCATCATCTTTATCATCTTGAGCATAGCAGTGAATGCTGGTGGAAATGTCGGCTATGGGTACATCGGCGGCAAGTTCTGGACGATCGGCGATGCACCATTCGTAGGTGACATTGGAGGCTTCGCATCTGTCTTCGTCACCGCATCGTTCGCATATGGTGGAACAGAATCGATCGCCATTACCGCGGGAGAAACGCGCGACCCGGCTCGTATTCTCCCAAAGGTGGTCAAGAATGTTTTTTGGCGCATCCTGCTCTTCTACATCCTTACTGCGATTATGATTGGTTTTAACATTCCGTACAACTACCCGGGACTCAGCACCAAGGACAGCCGCACGTCCCCGTTCACCATTGCGTTCCAGATGGCAGGTTCCAAAGCTGCAGGATCGTTCGTCAACGCTGTCGTTCTCACCAGTGTCATCTCCGCCGGAAACCACGCCCTCTATGCCGGATCGCGTCTGCTGTATACACTCGGCTCCAACGGACATGCGCCCAAGGTTTTCACCAAACTGACCCGCTACCAAGTTCCGTGGGTCTCGGTCATGACAACGAGTTTGGTATCTATCGTACTGTTCTCTCTCTCTTTCGCTGGATCCGGTCAGGTGTGGACATGGCTGCAGAACATTGTTGGAGTCTCTAACCAATTGAGCTGGATATGCATCGGTATCTCGTCACTTCGCTTCCGCGCTGGTCTCAAAGCGCAAGGCAAAGAGCATCTTCTTCCTTTCCGCAACTGGATGTACCCATGGGGTCCTTGGATTTGCATTATTCTCAACTCCTTCATTGTTCTGGTTCAAGGTTGGTCGTGCTTCAGTCCCAGCTTCGCTCCAGTGAGTTTCGTAAGCTTCTACCTCGAACTTCCGATTTTTCTGGTCATGATCGTGGGATGGAAGCTTCTGAAGAAAACAAAGTTCAGAAGAGCAAGCGAGATGGACTTGGAAACCGATGTTTATACGAAAGACGATATGGAGCCGGAGGAAAAGGGCTGGAAAGGAAAGAGCAGGAGGATAGGGACGTGGTTCTGTTTCTGAGCTCGGACGATGTACGCAAACGTGTAATCTGTATCTCGAGACTGCGGTCAAAGCCATCGGGAGCAGGTGTTCGTGTCGACTTCCATCTTCCTGGGAGCGCAATGCATACCTCACTATTCTTAGACCTCTTCATGATCGCGCTAGTCGTCGCCGCAGTGGAAATTATGGGGTCCACAGGATCGCAGTCTGATTGCAGACGTCAAACAGGTCTGGGGTCGTGGGCAAAGCGACGGCTCTGCGCAGATAAACAACACCCAGCAGCTTCACCGCGCCTCGGTCCAATTGCAGCGCATTGGTTTCAACGCCCTATGCCATCGGCAAAGCTGCCAGCAAGATAAAGCGCCCCACGCCCACGATCTAAGAACGTTACGAGATCACCAGTACCAAGACGCTCGCCTGGGCGCAGGAGCGGGACGCCTGAAAAGCGGGCGCTAACCAAACCCCAAAGGGACTACCTCGCATATTTTCAGCCTCTGAGAGCTCCTGCGCAACGTTAGATTTCCGCCCCGCATATCCTCTAGACCTCATCAAGCATGCTATGTCCCCTCCATCCACTCATCGACTGCGCATGCGACGGGGATCTTGAGATGGTCCGGCGCGCTGGAAATGACACGATAGTTGGGGGCCAGAAGATGAATCCTAGTCTGAGGTAATCTCGTGGGCTATGCAGCTTCTCTGTATCCTCTGTCTTGCTGCTTTCTGACCGCGCTCTGGTGGTGCGCTGCCATAGAAGCAATTGCGTCCAGCATCATGTCCCTCTTCTTTCCTTGGTTCGCTCTTATCAGCGTCGCATCTGCTGCTTTATTACCGCCTCCGGTACCTGCGCCCACAGCACCTGCTCTTCTTCCAAGGCAGGACGCTTTTGACGCAAATCAAACGGTTGGATTCTATACCTTTGGCACCATAGGAGATACACCCGCTTGTAGGCTCGAGTGAAACAAGACAATAACTCGTTTAGTTATTAACGTCAACGCAGGGGTGACATCAGAATTCCCACAAACAGAAAGCTACCTTTTCACACGAGGCCAGTACTGGCAAAAATGCCCTTCTTCTTCCGTTTTCGAAGTAGACGGGGTTACGACTACTTCTGAGTTGCCGGCGACGGGCTGTTCAGCATGGACAAGCTGTTCGGGGACGACGGTGTATAATGGCGATTCTAGTAGTACCTGGTCAGTCTACCACTATGCGGAGCTTCCATTGCAACAACACTAACACATCTTTCCAGTGGCGGAGACTTCGGATTGTGCTATACAGACCTCAAATTCAGCTCTTCGGGCGCGCCTTCAGCTTACACGCGCATCTACTGTGACTGGACGGGACGACATGGCGAATTCACAACGAGTCTCTATGAGGTTCTTCCAGCAGATGGTACGCCCAACGCAGCAATCTAAACGGGACTTTTCTGACCTTTTACAGCTACTCCAACACCCAAGACATCACTCGAATCTTCCAGCGTCGCCGAGCGCACCTCAGCACGCGTGCCATCCTCAACCGCTAGCCCCAGCAACGAAAACCAAACGGACTCTGACTCTGGGAACGGCAGCAAAGACAACACGGGAGTGATCGCGGGAAGCGTAGTCGGTGGTCTCGCCGTCATCGCATTCGCTGGCGTAGCAGTACTTTACATACTCAAGCGCGCGAAACGCCACGAGAAGCCCATGCCACCATCTTCGAGCGACAGCGAAACTCCAGAGCCTCAGCCACATGGAAGAGCAGAGATGACGGGGGTTGGGTACCATGAAGCGCCGTCGTATAGCCCCATAGCGTCGAAATATGGTCATACAATTGATGGAGGAGAACTTGATGCGCCGCATACGACTGCTGAGTTGGGTACGACGTCGCACAGGGAAGCTGAAAGAAGGTTCTAAGAGGCGTGACTAGGACGACGGTTTGCGTGTATCATTGGCTTCTTTCGAGGGGGTTCATATCACCAATTTTCTTAGAAGATAAATCATCCATCTATGAGTAATGTACAGGAGTGAAATTGACGTCGTTCTAGCGGGCGGTTTGTTTGATTCGTGGCAACAATGTACCACGCAGGCATACTAGGAAATGTCGCATCTTCACTGCGCGTGGGAAAAGAGATGTCTCTTTCCCGAAGTCATTCAATCTACGCATTGCTCTCTGTTAATCTCACTGGCAACGTTTTGATCTACTCTTTGTTTCAGCATTCCGATCACTGCTTTACCCGCAGCACGCTATTCTTAAACCCCCTTGATAATATCAGCAGCCTTCTCCGCAACAGCATACATAGTAGCCTGCAAATGTGCCGCCGGTATCAACGGCAAAATACTCGCATCCACAACCCTCAGCCCTTCCAACCCATAAACCCTCAACTCCGGATCCACACACCCGCCCAACTCCTCCGGCATAAGCGCACACGCACCACTCGAATGAGCCCAAGTAGGAGCCAAAGCACCCGCCTCAATGCTCGCCTCGAAGATCTCCTCGTCCGTCTCATATTCAGCCCCAGGCACCGTTTCGACAGGCGAAAAGCGCGCGAGGAGCAGGGATTGCGTCCAGTGCTGTCTGTTCCAGCGCACCAGCTCGCCAAGCACCATTTTATCAACGGGGTTCTGGAATGCGTTGCGCACAACGATGGGGTTGGCTGAGGGATGCGTGGTGTTGAGTGTGAGTGTGCCGCGGGAAAGTGGTTTCTCGACTGCGGTTGCTGCGCGACCCCAGGGTTGGATCGGGAATTCTCCTGTCGCTGCGTCGTCAGAGAGGAAGTGCTGCATTAGGATCTCACGCTGAGCCAGGAAGCCTTTCAGTAGAGACTTAGTCTTAGAGTAGCGGTAGGGCAGGTACATTGTCGCATTCTGCGAGGAGATGAGAGCAGTGATGTTCGCGTATCTGCTGGAGAAGTCTTTGAATGGGAGGAACAAGGCGGCGTTGCCTCGCCCAAATTGCCAGGGGCCGGTGCGGTTGGCCTTGTATAAATCTGCTGCTGTGGCGTTGAAGTCGGGATCTGGGGTTGTGACTAGCATGTCGAGATTTGGGATGGATTTGTTGGATAGGTCGAAGTTCATGTAGAGCGCTGGGTGGTCCTGGAAGTTCGATCCGACTGCGGGTAGATCTTTCTTTACGCTAATGTTTGCGGCGGTCAGTGTGTCTTGAGGTCCGATACCCGATAGCATCAAGAGGTGAGGCGTGAATACGCCACCGGCGGCCAGGATGACTTCCTTCGTGGCGTGGACGGATGATGTTGCGCCATCTACGTTTGAGGAACACCACACACCTTTGGCTGTGAGCTTGTCGCCTTCTTCGAACAGGATTTCGTCGACGTGGGTATTGGTCATGAGGTGCAAGTTAGCGCGCGTCTGTACGGGGTCGTAGTATGCCCGTCGAGCATGGCTCCGTTCCTTGGTGGAGTTATCAACGGAGTTAGGCGTCCAGAATGTTCCAATCGCCCTGCTGAAACCCTCGTTTGAGTGCGGTATGTCGTCCCTGATTACATAAGAAGCCATGATGTCGACATAGTCTTCGTACTGGTAATTCGAGATAGACAGCTCTACAGGGCCGTCACCATATCTGCGTCACATGTGAGCCAATCTTACAGTGATCGGTGGATAAATTGGAGAGAACTTACGCGTCTGCATCATAGGTCATGTTGAGGTACTCGCGAACTGCTTCCGAAGGACCCTCGAAATGGGTGGATTTCTTGAAGTACTTTGCAAGACCCTCGTAGCCCCAGCCGGGATTTCCAAGTTGTTCCCACGCGTCGTAGTCCGCATCAGAACCTCGATCCCATTGCATTCCATTGACGACGGAGCCGCCGCCAACGACGTTGCCTACACTCACTGCCCAAGTTCCATTCTGCATGAAAGGTTCTGGGGCAGATGTGATCGGATAGTAATTCGCCTCGTTGATGTTGGCGAAGTACGGCACACTGGTTGCTGGTCTGTCATCGATGGCTCCATTCTCAATGACAAGAACAGTCACTGGAATTTGTTAGCAGTCTTGAGTACGATTCGAAGTGTGCAGCGCACCTTCGGAATCTTCTGTCAAGCGGTTCGCAACAACTAGTCCCGTCAGACCTCCACCAACGATAACATAGTCGTAAGATTCTGACACTGCTGACGTTCCGCGAGGGTGGACTGCCGCAGCAGCGGTCGTGGCAAGACAACCGAGGAACCCGGCCAGCGAAGGAATCCGGATCGCATACATCTTCCGAAGCGCGAAGGGCTGACTGATGAATGAGTGACACTATGCCACCCTCGCACCACGGAACGTATTGCTGTTATACTGGCAGCGTTGAGGCTCCTGTGGATTGCCATACCATGTGGGTTCCACCTATAGCACGGCGTGATGGCACCGATGGCGATTGATAAATTGAGCCGCATCTAGTGCGTAAGGATGGAAAGTCGAGTCAGCACTTGCAGCGAACCTTGAATTCCTACCAAACCCTCATGCTTTTCATCTCGGGTTTTTCCTTGATTCGATGTCGCAATGTTGATCCCGCATCCTTCCTCTGTGAGATGTTGAGCGTGCCCCGCCGTGGTGCCTGGGTGGCCTATCAGGGCTGCTGACGGATGGGGCGCTTACTAGTGCCGCCACGGGCCAATGCCTTTCCCGTCGCCACGCCTTGCCCGCGCCAACACCATCCTTCGGCATCTCTGTCTGCTTACCCATGTAGCTTTTCGCGGCTCCGTGCGCACAAGTCTCTAAGGAGTGTGATTGCCTGGGTACAGTTACCTGTCCTCACCACCTCGGGGAAAGGCCTCGCTTCGGACGACTGCGTTGCCAATGCGCATTATGCGAAGACGTCTGGGGGAACCCCACTTCGATTCCACAATAGGCATGCGAGATAAATTTGTCTCGAACCGAAGCGAGGTTGACAGGCAGGTACGGCTTGGCTTGCATGTTCAGGCGATGGCATTGCCCTCCAACTAGAATCCTGCACTTGCTGTGCGGACAGACCAACTCTGTGGAGATCTCAACGTCTGCTATAGACGGTGATATGCATAGGCCCGAGGCTCTTGGCACCGACTTCATTCACCGCGATCGTCGACGGCCTGCCAGGGAAGCTTGTGCCTAACCGGCCAGCACTCAAAGCGAAACGAAGGATTCGGTCATGGGAAACCACTTACGTGATAACACGAGGGCTTTCACAGACATTCTGTGAGATGATCGCTTCCTTTCCGATGCCCATCGAATTCTTGGATCGATGTTTTTCTTTACTCATTGGGCCTATCTTTACTCAGAACACATGGTCACACCTTCGCCATGTCAGATTCCATAAGCTTGCCAACACGACATCGGGCCCTGATCTCTGTATCTTTCATCATGATTGCTATCAGCACAGCTTCCACGGTATGGAGGATAGCCGTTAGGCGTCAGATGTCTCGGTGGATGAGACCAAGCGACTGGCTCATGATACTTGGCGCAGTGAGTTAGCCAGATGCTTCCAGATGAATCTGAATTGACCTAAGCATCTCGAAGATGATGAACAATGCTGCCATTTCGGTAACTATCGCGGCTGGCTTCAATGGCGCTGGCCGACTGCTGCGTGATCCCTTTTGGCAACCGAGCGCTGTGGGCAAAATGGTCTATGTGAATCGTCTTACGTTTGCAAGCCAGCTTCTCAACGTCTACGGAATGTGGGTAGTCAAAGTCTCGATATGCGCATACCTCCTAGCGTTGAACTTCTCAAAGGGCTATCGCTGGGTCATTTGGGTCAGTAATTGGCATTTTACCGATCTCCGCGAAGCGTGTACTGACTTCGTCATCTCGACAGGGGACTCTGATATTTGCCACAGTCTTCAACTTCGTCTTACCAGTCGTTCAGCATTTTGGTCTTTGCCGACCTCTGGCCTCACGATGGGATATTCGTATTACAGAAAAGCGATGCTGGTCACAGAAAGTTCGGATAGGCATCGCGTACACACAAGCCATTTCCAACATCGTCACGGACTTGGTCTACGCGACTGCACCCATTGCGTACATACGGTCTGTTCGACTGAGCAAGCGCACCAAGTGGAGCGTACGGGCGGTTTTCCTCATGTCTCTTATGTAAGCATCAGTCGCCATCCACTCTCAGAAGCATGTATTGATTGACTGCAGATGCACGGGTATATCTGCAGTAAAACTCTGGGACTTCCAACGCCTTCAAGATCTTCAGGAAGCATACTACGAATCGGTCACACTCTCTATCTGGTCCATGACGGAAGTGTCAATTGGCATAGTGGTCGCGAACCTGCCCCCGTTACGCAAATCTTTCAACGGTCTGCTCCGAAAATGTTTATCCGGAACGTCATTTTACAGATCAGATGCGAAGACATTCCAAACCTTCCACCTGTCGACGTACCATACACACCCAGATCAACAGAACACTATCGACGCTTTGACGGGGAGAAGCTCGGTCCTACGCTTTACGGCCTCAGCCTCGGGAGACCACGAGAGCGACAAAGCCATATTGGATGACTTTGACTTCGACGAGGGGAAACGCGACAACACTATCACGTGCACCACACGGGTCACGATTGATCGTACCTGAGCGAGACCGTACATTCATAGTTAGTTCGCCTAGCACTTAATCGCCACGGCGTACCCCCGGGCTCTGAACACCGCTTCAATGCATTTCGCTTGCCGTCGATGCCTCCGGGACAATTTCCGCCTGCGGGAAAGGTTCCAGCTTCACGTTTGGCAAACCAGGAGTCACAGGACTGTGAACTAAGCTTTGCATTCCCTTTCATTCCATGATCTACCCTTTCAGGGTCATTCCTAGTAATCATCCTCATACCTCTGCTCATCCCTCCCCTCATCGTACGCATCGCCCATATCATCACCGAACTGCTCCACGCCCTCTGTCATGTTATCCCACTTATTCTCGATATCCTGCGGGATATCCTCAACCTCCTGGACCTTCTCGCCCGTCCACTCAGCCGCGTTCTCCGGGAATTCCTCTACGTCTTGGACGCCATCATCCCACTTCTGCTCTACATCGTCGCCGAAGTTCTCAGCGCGACCGACCTGTTCGCCCGTCCATCCGGCTGCGTTTTCGGGAAGATTGGAGACGTCGTTGCCGAATTCGTCGACGCCGTTGGATACATTTTGCTTGGCGCTGTCCCAGCCGTCTTCTGTGGGATATGTTAGTGTTCTGGTGGTCGGCTGAGAATAGAACTAGGACGTACCAATCTTGTCGCTCTCGTGCATCAGTAGCGCACCGCCTGCAAGTCCTGCCGCACCCGCTGCTGCATACTTCCAACCATTGCCTCCGCTTTTCTCCTCTTGTGGCTGGGCGCTGCGAGTTGGGTCGTAGGCGCTCTGTTCGTACGCGCCTTGGTTGCTGTAACCACCCTGCCCGTAGCCGTATCCTCCTTGTGGTGGTGGAGCGCCGTAGTCGCCTTGCTGTTGTGCGTAGCCGGGGCCAGGGTAGTTGTATGTGCGTTCTCCGGTGGACTGGTTCACGAAGAACCAACGGTTATCGCGCGAATCCCATTCCGCATACCACGGCGGGGAGACTGGCGGTGGCTGCGGAGAATGCTGCTGCGGTGGGTACTGCGAGTAGCCAGATTGCTGTTGTTGGTATTGCTGCTGGTCGCCTTGGCCAGAGGAGGACGAGCCCTTGAAGTCCGATATCAGTTCGCTAAGGAAACCCATTGTGAGTGAGGTGTATGTTTTCAGGTATAGTAGAGGCAGGTTTGAGGGCTTTGGGAAGTGGGAATGCAGGGGCAGTGGGGTTGGAGGAGCAAGAGCGGCATTTTATCATGCACGCCTGCGGCTTTATCCATGCGTCTAGGATGCGCAACTAACAGATCGTCTGTGATGCGTAACACGCGCGAACAGCCGCAATGAAACGTGGCGTAATCTCGGTGAGGCAGTGCCACTATTTCCGCGGCGGGCCTGGAACGCGCGAGCTGAGATTCGCTGGCGGGTCCGATGGGAACTTTAAAGACGACTAGGCGAGCGATTTATTGTCCGCAAGCCACGACTTGTTCCTCTGGAAACATTCATCACCTGCTGTGAGGTAACCCACGATGCGCATTCCGTGTTTGTCTGACAGGCGACTAAGCTTCACTAAGCTTTCCAAGACCGCTTGGCACAGCGGTCCATCCCTTTCGGCCGATCTTAATTTTCGGCTCCACTCTCGGATGTGAGGCGCAGCTCAGGGGCTGAAATGGAAGCCGCAATGCTGCTGCGCCACTGGCTGTCAGCTGGAATCGATAGCGCGACCCATGGAACAGGCCCAGCATCAGCATGCGAATGATCAAGGTTTCGGTCAATTGTATGTGTTCGGCTTCCGAACCGCTGCGTATGCGTATTGCATGCTGTTGCGCGATTTTTATGGCATTGTCTTGACAAGGCTTTTGATTACTTGCTCGATGCTATCTTTACATCTTTCAAAAATCTCACGAGCCTTTCCTTAACCTGCAGCGAAAATCTCTCCCAGAACACATAATACTGTTTTCAGTTGGCATTGGGTGTTTCTGTCTCCGTGTACATTGCCGTGGTAGATTTTTGAATCGAATGCAGATGGCAGATATATAGCTACCCAGAAGCAACGTCCCGGAGGTTTTATAGGCCAACGCGTGTGATCCTATATGCGTTTGTAGAGCGCAAAATCGAGGATTAACCCTCGATGTGTCGTACTGAAGGGTTTGCAAATGCTTTTTTCATGACGGACCTCACAGTCTCCTTCTCACAACTCCTCTATGGCTTCTTTTTTGTCCACATTGTAAACCAAGATAGTACCCAGCTCATGCCTCGCCACAATCTCGAAAAGCACACATGATACCAGTGGCTGTAGTTATGGAAAGTTCGTGACAATTTAGGGCCCGGCAACGCAGCACACATGCGACACCGTGTTGCAATTCTCGACTCTACTGGCTTTCGGCCAAGCATGAGAAACTGAATCTGTACTTTTCTTCTCGATCTCTTTCCATCTATCTCCCAACCATGTATTTTCTGGTCCGGTTTTTTATCACCATAGTAGGAAAGCAAACACATTCCATCAAGTTGTACCATTTCAAGCTGTGATGTAGAAGGGACGGAGCACGAGGCCACATGGTGGGTGGCCGCAAATGTTTCAAAGCAGACATTGGACCGTATGCTCGGAGATTTTAAGGGCAGAAACTAATTGGTGGTCGAGGAGAAAGAGTACAAAGGCCGGCGGAGTGTTTTATATGCCTGGGCGTGCGAGGGGAGATCTCGCTCCATGATTGGGATTGGGATTGCTTTTACGTATCAATGAGGTGTTTAATCCACGGACCAACATTATGAGTCCTCACGGTGATTTTTGGAGGGCAGAGAGAGCGCTTTTCCATGGATCCTTCTGCTGAGAAATTTTCGACGCTCTCCACATAGGCCGTTCTTGTCAAGATTTTAGACAAGGCGAAGGAACATAGGTAGAAGAGAACGAAGAAGGCAGACGCGATTTTAATACTCTGGCACGCCACAACCACATGCTGTAGTGATATGGTGATATCTCACACCCCTCACTCCACCATCGGTGGAATGTAATTTTTATTTTCAACATGCGCGGGCTTTCTATCGCGGTCCCAGAGAAGCCATCGTCAGGTTTGCCTCCCATTTCGATTCTACGCAAACACCAGCAAAGTCCATTGGCTCTTTTCCTGGCAGCATTTTTGAATGTAAGGAGAGAGGGAAAAGACAGAATATCCCCAACTTTCCATTGATTTTTAACCTCTTTTTTTCGGGCCTTTGTTTCCATGGAGAGAATAGTAGAGGGAAAGAGAGAGGCAGAGGAGAAGCGGTGGACGTTTTTTATACCCCTTTTTTTCCTCGTCATCATTTGGGTACAATCGCGGTTTGATACACATCGGATCCGATCGTCGAGGATGAAGGAAACGCATGGGGCGTTCAAGTCTTGATTTCGAGACCACGATCTCTCTTTGAAAGGGACTTTAGTTCGAACCGTTCCAAACTCCAATACAACATCGATTTTCTTGTCATGATTTCTCGACAGACTCATCGACACAATTCGTACATGTTTCGATAATGGAGAACGAAGCATGGTGTCTAGGCACAGCATTTCAGGACGCCCTTTATAACGGTCTCTCAGGCTAGCAGCTCACATTTGGGGAGACCTGCAGTGTTTTGAAGTGCAGACGCATATTGTTGCTGGTGTCCTCGTTTCTGGGAACGCGCCGCAGCGCAACATGGTATTTTTATCGCGAGGCCTTTGACAGGGGAGGCGACCATAGAGTCGCAAAAGCGGGTATTTAGGTGGACAAAGCCAGGAGGCGGAGGAAACATGTGAAGTAGTGAGGGGTTGTTTAGGCACCAGACATTGGAGCATGACGTGCATATTTTAGACTGATTTAGGAAAAAGAAGAATGGATGTGGGACAAAGAGAACAGGTCGGGGGAGCGCATTATATATGCGGCAGTGACGGCTGAACGTGGAGCACTGTGCGTTTGTCGATTCCGAACAGCAGTCCATATTTCGAAAAATAACATATGAACACGGCATGTATGTACCTGCTCCTCCACGAAAAAAACATACATGCACACGTAAATCTTTTAAACCATACCTCCCATGCTCACCAGGGTATCTCAATCAAAAACAACCTTATTGCCCGCCGCCTTCCCCCCGAGATCAATCTTCAATTTCTTGCTCTCCTTAGCCAGTTTAGCCGCCTGCCACGACGGATGTAGCTCGCCCTTATCATCACGCTTGACACCCAGCCCCATCTTCCTATCCTTCTTGTCATTCCGATCACCCAGAGGCTCAGCATTCGTTCCCGTCTGCTGGGGTCCACGGCCCATGGGCTTGCCTCGTCGTTGGCGCTTGTCATTGCCGGCGACGGCACCGCGTTTGGGATCGAAGGTTGTGCTGCGCTGTTGCTTCTCGATGTGTTTGGCTTTCTGGCCGTATTTCAGCTCTGCGAGCTTTTGGCGGGCGCGCTGACCGCGGCGGTTCTTGCGGGGTGCGGTGTCGGCGTCGAGGTCTGAGGCTTCGGATTCGGAACCGGAGAAGTAGGCGGCGTGGCTGAGAGCGGGGAGGAAGGCAGAGGATGTGGGTTTCTCATCGGTGGCTTTGGTCTTTGCCTTTTTGGTGGGTATAGCGGCGGAATTGGAGGAGTCGGAGTCGGAGTCAGAGTCGGCTTCTGAGTCTGACGCTTCGGAATCCTCGTCGGACGGTGGTGCGATTGATCGAGAGGGCTTGCCAGTCGCACTCTCGGCCTCTTCTTCGTCAACGTCTTCATCCTCGTCTGAGCTCTCGCTTTCGCTCTCAGCATCCAGGTCATCCTCGGGATCGTGTTCGCTTTCGCTATCCCCGATACTTGGCGGTCGTTCGTCGTCCGTCACCGAAGCCTCGCTATCGTCTTCGCCTGACGAAGGTGCTGCTATCCGCGCGCTGAAAGCCATGTATGGGTCGTCTCCCTCTTCGCTAGCGTCCTTCATATCCACATTATCTTTGTCGGCCATCTCCTTCTTAGAATTCTTTGCCGCCTCAGCCTTAGGTTCCTTGGCTTCAGGCTTCATATCATCCTTGCCCTTGGCGACACCAAGTATGTTTTTCAGGTCTTCAATAACGCCATCCACGACCTTTTTGACCTGCACCACCTTGAACAGTCGCGCGGTGACATTGAGAGTATTGGTGTCTTTGCTTCCCTCTCGCATCCCCGTAATGTATTCCTGCAGCGGTTCGGCATCCTTCAAGCTCTTGACCCTAGCCAAAGTTTTGCGCAAGTGTTGATCGCCCAATTGCTCGAGATTCAGCGCTTTTAGCGTCTGGTACTCTGCATTCAAGCGATCAATGCTCGTCGTGTCCTTCTTCTTGGTCGCGTCCTTCTTCCTTCGACTGTGTTTTTGGCGCTCAAGCATAGAGCCATGGCGCAGCGCTTGGAGCAGAGGTTTTTGCGCTTCGGCGAGGCGCTTCTCGCAGTATTTGGCACGTTTCGCGGGTGCTGGCGCGAACTTGGGCACGTTTTCGGGAGGCGGTGAGGAGCGCTTTCGTTTCGGCATTGCGGCGATGATGATTGGGTTGGTGTTGAGGTGCTGCGCGGAAATTTTGGAGATGCGCCAAGTTCTTATCGATAAGGGCTCGGGCCGGCGACACCTTGTGCGGGCCATCTCCTGACACCACAAAAAATGATCGCTGCGACAACATCACCCGGGCTCAGAAATGCCACAAAATGCAGTCGTTTGTAGCGACTGAGTGGAGCTTTCAGCGATAACCTTTCGTGCATTATTGAAGCAATGCGCAAATAGCTGACTGAGCCAACATTGCGCGCTTCTTCCTAGCGGCCGCGCACCATCTCCAACACCACCACCAACGACTACCGCGACAACATCACGCGCGATCAGAAATGTTCTAAAACATGGTCGCATGTAGCGACGAAGTAGCGCTCTCAGCGGTATGCTTCCGCGCTTTATTGGAGCATTGTGCACATACCGAGCTGAACTAACTTGCGACCATCTTCCCATCCACCTGTTGCTCTCACCCCTTCCTGGCCTCATACTTTCCTATAAACTCATCTGTTCTTATCATCATGCTTCTCTTCTGTTGCAACACGATAAGAGCTATTATATACGCGAAGGCGCTCCGCAACTTACTTTCTTCCACAACTGGCGCATCGACGGCGAGTGACTCGTGAGGAGACTGAGCAGCTACTTTCGTCGAACTGCACTCTGCGCAAGACACCACACTAGCATTCCCGCCTTGAAATTCAATCAAATATAACAGATCTCTTAGATCTTCTAGCGGAACCTCGAAAATGTACAAGCGCATGCAAACGCGATTAGCGACATGAGCGCGCAGATGCATAGACAGTCACGTGACCAGACCAGCTCCCAACAAAGGGCCACAGCACCGATAAAAGTCGCCAATAGCTACAGCATTTCGCTGAACACGCATGAATCGGACTGTAGTATCGGGTGGCAGGACATTTCGAACAAGGCCCAGAAGACTATCGCTGGACCTTTTCATTGCATACGCCCAGGCTCGTTCACCTACAACAGCCAAAGGCCCCATTCCATCTGGCTCAACTCTGCGACAACTAAAAGATATTCAACAGCGCCGATAATCAAACGCCTTAGCGCGACCAGCGAGACTCAGTCGTTGTATATCTGCAAGCAACGCGGCCGTGTCTGCTCACCGAACGAGCGGCTTCATTTCTGCGTGCGCACCTCCCGCTTGCCGCACACGTAGAAAACCCGGTTCTTTCATACCACATCTTTGTCATGGAAGCGCCATGCTTCTCACATCGCAAGCAACCTCGGGATAAAGCAGGAAGATGTCAAGCGAATCGCTGCTTCGTAATCCACCAACTGCTCTAGTGCCACGTGACTTGAGCTTGCAGCACCACCTAGGCAGTCTCAACACCGCGCCCTTCACATTGCACATCGCTCGCCGGCACTACGCCCCGGATCATCTTCTCCACTGAACGCGCCGATAACTATCAAAGTGTAAAGTTGGATGCTGGCCGGCTCCCTCATGCTGCTGTGGCGGCTTACTTACAGTGCCAAGCTCTTTTGGACCCCACTGTGCAGCTAAGCTATATATATACAGCCTTGCCACAGCAGAACGACTGTCATCTTCGGGCTTCAGGCTTCGCACCTTTTTCATTCTTCTCTTTTTCACCATTTCCCATATGGATCGCAGCTGGAGATACTAAATCGTGCCACGAATTCGCCAGCCAGGCCATGGCTCAGCAGACTGATCGCCGCTCCCGAGTGGAAGTCGATACGAGCCCCGCCTTTACTGACATGATGGAACACTACGAAATTGAATCGCGCCTTCTTGGCTCACAAGTCAACGATGAATCATTCGACCCCGAAGACAACATGGGAGCGAAGCATGACCGGAACTCGCTTCCTGCCACGCCGCAAGGCAGCACGATTTCAAGCGACGAATGCGATGGATCTCGAACAGCAATCTTATGGAAGGGACTGTCATTGCGTACTCTTGCGTGGGCAGAGTTGTCAACAATCAAATACTCCAAATATGAAGCTCGTACTTGACTTGATTACAGTTTTTTAGTGTTGTAATTGACTTAATTAACTTATAGTCTAAAAAGAGAGTATTGTCACGGCGCTGGCTCAGATAGCTAATGAGAGCGCGCCAAGCTGCTAAGCGAGCAGCTGCGCGATCACTGAAATTCCTGCGCGAACACGCCCCGTCGTACGCTCCTTGAGCTACGTCCTTGTCTTAGCCTGACCCTGTACTGTCAGCGTTACGTAGTGAATACACCGATCACGTGCACCTATCTTTTCTGCCTGCCGACCCCGTGACAAGTATTTAATTATAGCTTAATTAATAGATTGTAGATTAATTACCTAAAAGGGCTAGTATTATAAGTTAAAGTTACTAGTATTATTCTAGGTCTCTAGAGAGTAAAAAAGAGTACAAAAGTAATACTCCTATTAAGACTTAAAGTTATAGAGGAGAGACCTTACTTAGTTACTAGACTACCCTATTATAAGCTTAATAGCTGCGCTAGTAAAGGCGTTACTTATAAATGTAGCCCTATAGACTACTATACTAAGAAGGCATTACTTTTTCTTCTTAATAAGGGATTGCAGCATTAATAAGTATATAACCTCATCCTATTACTATAGACAACAAAAAGATGAGGTTGTATAACTGCTAGGCGTTAAAATCTAGCTCCTCCAGGCTCTCTACGATGAGCAGAGACCTCGCGAGGTCGCTGGTGAGTGATGAGGATAGCTCGCGGGCGCTCTAGCAGTCATACAATCCTCACAACAGTATATAGAGTATTAAGCTGCCGGCAGCGTATTGATCGAGGCAACGTTGACAACGCAGTATAATTCGCGGCAAGGGCTTATTTAGGCGAAGAAAGTAGCTGGTGGGCGAAATAGTTAGCTATAGTCCTGCAGGCTTGATAGGCGTACTTGCCTAGTTTCAATCGTCGTCGTCGCTGTACTCAACCCACTGAGCAAGCTCGTATAGCTGGTCTAGCTGCTTATCGCTGAGTTGCGACTCTGTAACAGCTCCAGCAACGGCAGCTCCTGTACTTTTCCACGTTCGTATACACTGCAGCGCGGCGAGTAGTTGAGGACTGATCTTACGACGCTTTGGGGTGAGTAGATCACCGAGCTCGCTGAAGACGCGCTCGCACTCGCAACTACTCGCTGGGATCGTTAGTATATCGATTGCAAGGCGGGCGAGGTTGGGGTATTTAGGTTGTAGAGCAATCTAATACTTTATTAGGTTGCTCGCGGGGCTCTTAAACATGGATTTCGTCCACTTCGGCTCAAAAGCTCGCCACTTCTGGTACTCGTCAAAGCCCTCGTCGCTGTGGGAGTTTGAGTCGTCCATGACTGCTGCAATAGCGTCGTCAATAGCGTTGGAGTTACTGTGACGGTTTGTGAGGTGGGCACGTCACGTGTGCCACGTGCGTTGTCCTGCTCTCCTCCTTCCACTCCATGAGCACCTTCTGCTCTTGCTGGCATCAGAGATACGTCATGTAAACAGAGGGTATATATAGCTGCGCGCGTCGTAGCTACAACAACACAACAACAATACACTTCATACTCTCACTACTGCTTCGCGCAGTTACACTTTGATTTGCTACATTCTACACCGCAACAGTTACGCTCTCTTAGGCGGTGTCTTGGGCTCCGAGGCACCTTGTAACTACGCCAAAGTAGCTGAAAAGCGTCATCTGCGTGAGTAAGCCAGCCGGGCTTGTCACGCCAAGCGCGATCGCAATACTGCTTGTAGTACGGGTGGAGGCAGCAAGCGGCGTAGTACACCGGAGAGTCGTTGAGCTTCGCCCAAGCTGCTTTTACATTGATCGCGAGGTGATCCTTAGGCGCGCTAGTTGCCTCGTAATTAACGAGCTCGTATAGCTTATACTTTAATTTAAACTCACTAAGTAAGTACTTAAAGATAAGAATAACCTTATATATTACTCTAAAACGGCCGTTTATACCACGGCCTTTAAGGCGTTTTATAGCCGACTTTAGCGGTTATAGAATCTTAATATAGTCGTTCACTATAGCCTAATTATTTGCTAAAAGCCCGCCAGATCTCATCCACTTAGGCGCGTCGGGCGTCTTGTTTTTACGGGTTCTAGCGTGACTGTCGGCGGCGAGCTGGTTGTCAACATGATACGCAATATATGAGTTGAAGGCAGGTTGCAACTCTACAGCGCGCTCAAAAGCCGAGCAATACGAGTTCCAGCGAGTGACAACGGGCTTTACGGGCTCAAGTATCCTCTAGTTCTCTGTAGGGAGCTCGCGGTTGGCGAGAGTCTGAAAGTTCTTAAAGACGTCGTATTGCTGGGGCGTTTTAATATAGTTAATAACGTCGAGGAGCGTACCTAATAGGCCTTGTTAACGCCACTCGCCCATAAACTGCTCCTCGTCCTATATTAAGTAGTTAGTAATTGCAACTCTAAGAAAGCTAGGTAACCCACGATAACATTGGCCTCATCGTTGTTAAAAGCGTCTTTATTCAACCCGAATATCACTGCCTGGCCGACGAGATTGATCGTGTGAGCGCTACAACGTAGTCGACGATGGCTAGCGACAAAGCCGTACTTGCTGCCGAGCGTCTTAATAGCTGAGTCGTTGTTGTACGCGTTATCGAGCATGAAGTACCCCAATTTTGCCGCTTCGACTCCGAACGCTTGCAGAGTTTTCTCAATACAATCAGCGATCCGATCGCCCGTATGGGCGCCCGTAAGCTGCGGCAAGTCAATAGCGACGTCCTTTACAACTCCACGAGCCGTGGCATAGTGTGCAACTACTCCAAAGAAGCCTCGTTTGCCGCCTTTTGTTGTCCACCTATTAAAGCTTATATAGATCTTGCTCGCGGCCTCTCTAAGTTGTTTCACGACCTGCGGCTGCATATACCTATACAACCTCATCACGAAGCGATTAACGCTATTATGACTTATCCATAACGCCCTCTCTGCCTCTGGGTTTGCGTACTGTATTATTGCCCGAAACGCAGAGTCTTCGAACTGACTCAACGCTATATTATTGTTAATAAGCTAGTAAATAGCTACTAACTGAAACGCCTGTACGTTGAAGTTTCCAATCTCGTTGGTAATAGCTTGACTAATACGTACGCTAGCGCCCGTCAGCATCGTGAGCGACCTCTGACCCGGAGGGAGCTCAACTAACGCCTTGCCCGACCTCGTTATACCGTGTTTCTTGAGTAGATGGATCGCTGCTGAGCTCGTCGCCTGCGTCGTCTCTAAGACGCCAGAGTCGGGTCTCTTACTCCGGTGACACTCGCAGCATACGAAGAATATACGACTCGGGTTTGCTTGTAACGCGACGCGATAACCGTGCTCATATACCCAGCTTTTGCGCTGAGATTGAGTCCGCGGCGGCCGTATAAAACCACTCAGGCGACTCCAATCTACGCCCTCAAATGTATCCACGAAACGCGTATTGAAGCCGTCCTCGTCATCCTCGCCAGCTGCTATTGACGCCGCGGTTGCTACCTCTGAAGCCTCGACGGGCGCAGCAATCTCTGCCTCAGGTCGCGCGTCTCGTAATTGCGACTCGAAATCGTCTGCCTGGCTCGCGATCACTAGAACTTCGGGCGGTTGAGTATCGTCGACGACTACTGGCTGGCTTTTGGTGCCCTTCGTGAGCAGTTTCTGCAGCTTTGACGAGCGCGGGTCAGCGTTATTGTACAGAGCAGCGCGCATTTTTGGGTTGTTACGAGCCATTATAACGACACGAAAGAGATAGATTGCGAGTTAACGCGTTATTGTTGTGAGTAGAAAGATCGGGCGGTTAGCAAACGGGGCGAAAACTAGAATCTAATTAATTACTAACTACCTTGCAACACCACAAAACTATCGCAAGATCGCTGCTCTAGCTAGCTCTATCTCACAAAACTTCAAATAAACTATAATTAAGTACTTTAAGTACGACTCTATAACTTGGCTTGATTGCAGTTACGAGGACGCCATACTTGACTTGATTGAATTGAGTCTTGGCGCCCGTCACGATCTCTACTTGCAAGTATACTTGATTGTTGACAACTCTGTGCGTGGGAACTATTTGGCATATTTCTAGCAGTATGCTTCTTAGATTGATCGTATCCTTTCCCAAATCAAGGGTGACGCTGACAAAACAAAAGTGCTTGGTGCGTCTATAGCGTTTTTAGAGGGCAAGCCCGAAACCCAATGGTTTGTTCGTGTTGTTCAAGCCTCCAAGATCGCCCCCTCGGTGTGGCCGATCGTATTCTCTGGTATACTGGGTAATGCAGTGAGAGCCTTGGCATATTGGAGGGTTGAAAGAGGGGCTTCGCTTCTGGGGCTTGAACAACTGCTGGGGTCTCTCACCGTACGTACTTGCTTTCCTATTCCCCCTCTTCTCTCTCAACTCGCTGATAGCACATTAGATGGCGGGTTCCATCATCACCATATTCCGCTGGTCAATCTTCAGGCTCTCTTCGATCGTCCTAGTCATGCTTTGGGCATTTAACCCGCTTGGATCTCAAGCATCTTTTCGCGGCGTGTACCTTCAGCCCGTCATCGGAACCTCGCAAGGCAATATCAACTACTACAATCCTGACCTAGGAATAGAGCTTTGGCTCTCAAGTTTTGGATCGGCTGGCGCACGCTCATTGCCGAAGACTAGAGCGATATATTCAACAACACTATACGATTATGCCGCTAGCGTACAGTATGTGGACCCTACCAATGCTTCTACCCAGGCGGTTATCGCTGTTTTGGGCGGTGAGAGCTCAGCTGCAGTTCAAGCTGCTATAGACCCCTGGGGAAATGTGCGCATACCTTCACTCCAATATCATTCCGACTACGACGTCAACAATCCGCAGAAATGGCTACAAACTCCGTGGAACGAAAGGATGATGAACGATTCTAGCTTAGTAGGTGATCCCGTCAGCGGTATCAATCGTAGCTTGAGCGGAAATACATCTTTCCAGATTCCATCTAGCTTCCAGACCTTCGATGTAAGTTCTCTAATCCACTCCCTCCTCGCAAATCTGGCCACTAACATTGAGCATAACAGTGTGCCCCGTGGTTCCAGCTCAAAGAACATGGCGTTCGCGAGATTGAACGAAGTCCATCGGAGGCTGACCGTTGGCTCACAGAGAACACTGGAAAGAATCTTAGTGAAAACCGTCAGCGTGAATCTGCCGTCCCCCGCTCATTCTTCTTAGCCAGCATCTTACCAAACATGACCTCGACGCTCAATGCTTCCGAACTAGTCTTTGCTTCTAGGGGGTCGTCGAGAGAGGTAGTCAACCTTACGAGGTGCACTTCTCACACAACATACGTCGATGCGAATGTAACTTGCATCTCTAAAGGTGCGCTAGGAGCGGCAACGTGCGGTGTTGGTGCTTTTAGAGAGATGCCAGATCCGCCAAATGACCCTAACTACTCTTTCTTGGATACACCCAGCTTAGGAGATAATTCCCTTGCTTACTTCGCGGATATTCTTATCAACGAGCAAACGGGACGTCCCGTATCGAGCGATACAGAGGTCTATCTTGCGAACCCAAGGACTGGATTCGTGAGACCAGAGTATACTTCAGTAGATCTGGGTAGCGAGGTTGATATTAAGACATTCGAGAAAAGGTTTTCACTGCTGTGGAACACGCTCTGGAAGGCTTCTTGGGCATACTCCAGTATCATGGGTGGGGAGCTGATTAACATCACAATACCCGCCTCGAATCCCGGAGGGGCAGTGCGAGACTTCGATACTACTACGCTGCACCACACTACTTCGCAACAAGTCTTCCCGTTGCCGGAAGTCTACGTCATCGACCGCGCATGGCTCACCATCTACTTCGTCTCAGTGTTTGTCATGTTGCTTGCGGCTGTCTTCGCCTTTGTTATGCGCGCGCTCTGCCGTGCACCGGTCCTGTTAGGCTTTACAAGTAGTCTGACCCGCGACTCGGCGTACTTCAACGATCCCGAGATGTCGGTAAATAGCGTGGAAGACGGGTCAGAAAGGACCAAGAGATTGGGCGCGATGAGAGTTATGGTGGGTGAAGTCAGAGATTCTGGGAGAATCGCTTTTGTGCCTGCGGGCATGGGAAAGATAGTTGAGAAGGGGCAATGGTACGATTGAGGCACGAGAGGACGCGATGGCTGTGGAGAGCGGAGCGGCGTGTGCGTGATTTGGCGATGACGAGGTATATTGCTTCGCACAGCTCGTCATCAGTGGATATGACTTGCTCGAGGCCACGCGAACCTCACACCAGATACACAGGGGAGACTACGGACATAGGCGTTAACATTCCGCGTTTATCAAAGCTTAATGTTCATGTGGTCCGCTAAGCCATCTACCCAGATAACTAGGTAGATAGTTACGCCGTCAGCCTCGGTTCCAAGGAGCTGGGCATTACGATTATTAATCTCTTAAGTTCTCGGTCCGCCATCCTGCGTCGGGTTTTCTGCCTTCATCGCCCATACGTTTTGTGCTACGGCCTTAACGCGTGTGCTACGTCCTGAACGTGGGCTATTTCTCTCGAAAGCTTTGCGAAGTGGTGTTTACTAATCATGCGATGAGGGCAACCACTAGTGAAAACCTAAGTCGGCGCAATTGTTCTATCCGATGTCCAGGCCAGCGCTTTTACGGCGCACTGCAACTCATTTACTAAGCGCCTACGTTATTTACTGTTCATGTCGTCTCTTTCGCAGCTCTCTATCATACCTTGCCTTGGCACCACCTATCTCAAGGGCCAGATACAGGGCGGACGAAAAATGTCCTGTCAGCAGGTCGCAGCCTTTTCAAAAAACCGAGCAAGCTTATTACTTAAGTATAAAGCCGTGTCGTTCAAAACTAGTAACACTTACATCAGTTCATATCGTCCAGTCATTTCCCCAATCTTCTTGTTATCAGCATCCTCCTGAGTAAACCATATTCGCTATCCGTGGACGCAAAAGCCTTCCGACCGGATATTCGACTTGGCCCGCTTTCTTCACATCACCACGATGTCACCAACTCAGCAATCAGTTCTCGTCACAGGGCACGTTTGAACTTACCCAACCCAATCGAAATTGTTGACTAACCAGGTCACCAGATGTACCAATGGCAGTGCCGGCCATGCACTGGCCCTAGAGTTCGCATCCAAAGGAATGCGAGTTTTCGCAACAGCGCGCTCCCTCAAGTCCCTCAGCGGGCTTGAAGCAAAAGGCATCGAAACTCTAATTCTCGACGTCACCTCCTCCGAAAGCATTGCCGCCTTAAAAGCCGAGATTATTACTCGTACCGGAGGCAAGCTAGACATGTTATTCAACAACGCCGGCATGAGTAAGCCCCCTCTACCCTCTGAGCCCACACTCAGACCACCCACTTACAACACCCAGTGTACGAAGCCCCAGCAATCGAAGCTGACCCCAATCGCGTCCGCGCCATGTTCAACGCCAACGTCTTCGGCGTTTTCGACATGGTTTCCGCATTCACACCCCTTCTCCTCGCCTCAGCTGCCTCTTCATCCCCATCTCAACCCCCAGTCATCATCAACACAGCCTCCATTCTAGCAAAAGTCCCCTACCCCTTCTCAGCCGCATACAACGCGTCCAAAGCGACCGTCGCCTCCTACACCGACACGCTGCGCCTCGAACTCGCGCCGCTTGGAATTAAAGTCGTGACGCTGTACATGGGCGTCGTGTCCACCAAAATCTCAACCCCGGATGCGATAAACTTTGGTCCTGAGAGTCTTTACGCGAGTGTGGAGGCCAAGGTTCAAGATAGAAGTCGCGAGCACCAGGCTAGCGGGATGAAAGCGGCGCAGTTCGCGAAGGAGGTGGTGCAGGAACTGACGAAGAATCGCAGCCCTGGGAAGGGGGAGCAGATCTGGAAGGGCGGGAATGCTGGTGTTGTTTCGCTGGTCAGTATGATGGGGGCGAGGGGCATTTTGGAGCGGTACTCGCAGCAGGAAATTGGGTTCGATAATAAAGTTAAGGGGGATATTGGGGAGAAGGGACGGAGGGCTGCAAGGAAGGGTTTGGTTTAGCGGAACGCTGTGTGAGGGGGTTATGGTGGGAGGAGTTGTAGGCCGCCGCATGTGGATTTTAACGAAGTTTCATAGATATCAATGTTAATAGTACGCGCACATGACACGACAAGTAGACTGTGACTGGGGGGTTTGAGGCATCACTAGAATACCCGATGCGCATCCAATCGTTACATGCACAGAATCGTTCCCAAGAACTCACTTCCAACCCCTTGCAACCATAACCGTCAACAAAAAGGCCCATCCCTTCCAAAACCAGATATCCCTCGCACGTCATGCACCCCACCAATACCCTCTCCCTCACTACCGCCTCTTCTCGCCCCGCTACTGTCTTCCACCATCCTCACAGCTAGGCATCCCAGGAAAACACCCCGGACGAAACCCTTGATCAACCCTCTTTCTATCCTCTTCGGTAAGATTTGTGGGAAATCTCCAATCACTTTGACCAAGCCGCTCAGCTCTCCTGGCCCTGCCTGCATCCAATCCTCCGGATCCCGGGTCGTTGCTTCCGCGCGATACTCTTGGATTATCAGTGCCCCTGTCCTTGCCCCCTTCCCCCTCTCCCTCCATCCCCAGGATTGCCTCTCCCGGCAGCTCAGCTATAAAAGTCGCATTCCTTCTTTCCGCCTGCTTTTCAAACTTCTTTCTTTGCTCCTCACGTCTTGCGATCCAAATTTTTGCGTTGACTTCTTCGCAGGCACGGAGGCGTGCGTCACGCCGGCTGGGGCCGCTGTGAATGGAGGGGCTTGTGTCGCTTGGGAGAGAGGATAGATAGTAGTCTGCGGCGCCGGGGTTGTTGTCTGTGAGGGCTTTAGCTTCGGCTTGATGATGAGAAGGTCCAGTAAGAAAAAGGAACGTACGTAAGTAAAGGGGTGGTGGTGTGTGGAACTTGAAGATGCCGAAGAGACCCATTTTGTGGGGTTGTGAGAGGTGTGGGGTGTTGGTATGTTGAGATGGTCGTTTTGGAAAATGGAAGGATAACTGCGGACGCCATGTCTCTGAAGCGTGCGTGGCGCATCTACATTGATGGCACCATGACTGGCTTCTCAAACCTTTTCAAAACGTGAAGCGGTACAAATAGAAAGGAAATACTCGATGAATCGGCTGAGGCGTAACTTCCGAAGCAATATATGTCATTACTCATAAGCAAGAACAATCACCCAGTGGCGATGCAATCTATAACATTTTATGAAAGGTTCTCGACGCAAACTAACTAGAAGAACGCAGTAATGCCATCTTTCCGCCTCAGTGTGATGTGCAAGATGATGTAAACAACTACACCAAAGCCCAACATCCCGGAGATGACGCCAAAACCCATGAGGTACTTTGGCTTATCTGATCCCGGGAAAAGGTACGCACCGTAAATTTGCGCCAGGTTGCCGAGTGCGTTAACTAGCGCGATCGCGATGGCCCTGACCTCGGGTTGCATGGATCCGAACGTCGCGCTAGCGAATGATAGCGAAACAGCGTTGGATGCCCAGAGTCCAGCTGCCATGAGCACAAGTAAAGCGTATCGCGCGGTGAAGTCATAGATGACGCAGACCAGGATTGAAGTTATGAGCGAGAAGGTGAGCCAAGCTGAGATCACGAGACCGCGGTGATTCGAGATGGAATCGGCGAAGTAGGTTGTTACTGCGGTGCAGACGAATGCAACGGCATAAATAGGGACAGTCATGTACTGAGCGGTGACCGTGTCTGTATATCCGAGCCCGTTGACGAGTGTGGGGTAAAAGTAAGAGAGGGTGGAGGATCCGACAATAACCTGAATTTTGTTAGTTGCATGGACCACAAAGATATGTTAAGAGTTTCTCACCATGTAACCGAGGATAAATCCAATTGTCCTCCAGTCCATGATGGCAAGGCGGAATGACTTGATCTTACCCATCCTCTCTTCACCCTCGACATGGGTCTGGATGCCGCCTTCTCGGAGTCGTGCTGTGGCGATGAGTCGCTCGCGGTCAGTCAGACGCTTTGTGTTTGCTGGGAAATCCAACAGGATAAAGTATGAGATTCCAGCCCATACGACAGTCGCGGCTCCTTCGATCAAGAACAACCATCGCCAGCTGTTTCATAAATGTCAGTTTGTGATCGTACATCTGAAAGATTGTGTATCACTCACCCGCGAAGTCCGCCAGTGCCCTCCATGCCTCCAGTGATTGCGCCAGCAAGAAGACCACCGAACGCGCCACTCAGGATGGCTGCCGACATGTACACACCAAAACGCTTGGATTGTTCATCCTTTTTGTACCACGATGAGATGATGAGAATGATACCTGGAGCGAATCCTGACTCAAAAACACCAACAAACACGCGCAGCACAACAAGATGCTCAAAGTTGTCGATGGCAGCCATGCAGCAGGTCAAGGCACCCCAGATGGCCATGATTATGGGTAGGTATACTGAAGGTTTGAGGCGGACAAGAAGCATATTCGAAGGCGGCTCGAAAACGACATAAGTGACAAAGAACACCACCAGAGCGATGGAGTACTGATCTGAGCTAAGTTTGAGGTCATCGGCCATGCCAGCGATTTTCGCATTGCCGATGCTAGATTCTCGTCAGTCAATGTAGCTATAATTTGCAAGGCAGCCTCACTTTGTGCGATCCATATACGACAATAAATACATGAGCCATATCGTCGGGAGTAGGAATAGATCAATCTTCTTGACCAGCTTCTTCTCCTCCTCTGACGTCCATGTAAAATCGCTGGTGACCTCAATATGCTTCGTTGAGTCCATCTCCTTGATGTCGACGTTTTCAAAAGAGTGGCGTGTCGACGACATGGTGTCCCAGTTGTGGGGAAAGATCGGATGCAGGGATATGCGAGGCGACTCAACAAGATGAAGGGACGATGTAGCACCTTTCGCAACGTCGCAAAGGCAGCTGCAGTGATGTTATGATAAGCGTACGATAATCGTAACGTTTTATAGAGCTGCTGAACGAAGTCTGTATCGTCCTTTCAGGGTTTGATAGTGATTGCCTAAAGGAGCATGGGCCGCCCCCAGAGTATTTCGGCCCTTCTTCGTTACCCCAGGTCCCAGAGTATCAGCCGAAGATGCCGGTTCAGCCCCAGCTGCGCGGATGCGTCAAGGGCGACGATTGGTTGTAGATTGCCGTAAGATGTGTTCCCTGCGCGAGCTTGCAGCTCCTCTGACTCGTGTGGCTCGAGGCGAGAATGTGCCACTAAGCGAGTGTGGATGGGCGAGGGTCAGATCTGCGCTCGTCGGCTCGGTGCGTACGCTCGCCACGAGGTCGTTCGGGCGCTGGTTCACTCCAACGCTCGGTAGTTTCCCGGTATAGTGGAGTTTGCTCGCATCGCTCTCACCCGTCGGTACCGAAGGAAAAGACAGTGTCGCCACAAGGTAGTGTGGGGTTGACGAATGCGGCGTACTTAAGAATGTGTAGGGCCAGCGAGGTCATGTTCGTCCATCTCTTGTTTCAAATACCCGATCCCCTCGCTACACCTGCCGTACTTCGTCAGACCTCCTCAATCAATCGTCCCAACCACCGGCTATGTCTCCTTCCGCAATCATGCCGCAGTCAGACCAGACGGCGCCCTCAAATGGCCACGCGAATGCTGCTCAAGTTGAGCAGAGTGTCGAGAATCCTGTGTACCTTACCACCGAGCCAAAGGAGGACTTTGACTGGAAGATTACCCTCAAGGGCAAGGTAGTAGCCATCACCGGCGCAAACAGAGGTTGGTCGACCCCTCCTTTACCAAAAATAGCGGCTGACGACAAACAGGCATCGGTCTCGGACTTGCGACGGTATGCCTCGCGAACGATGCTGCTGAGATCTACTCATTAGATCTCTTCGAGCCGGGCGAGGAATTCCAGGCGCTCCAACAGGCCAACCCCAAGCGTATCCATTACCTTCACTGCGATGTCACCTCTGAGGAGAGCGTCACAAAGGCCGTCGACCAGATTGTTGCACAGTCGGGCCGCATCGATGGCATGATAGCCAACGCAGGCATGACCAAGCACCAGCCCGCCCTCAACTTTGACCGCCCTCAACTTGAACAGCTGTTCAACCTCAACGTATTCGGCGCTTATTTCTGCGCGACGGCAGCAGCTAAGAAATTCATCGAGTTGGGCATCAAGGGCTCAATTGTCTTCACCGCGTCCATGACTTCGTACCGTCCCAATCGGGCGGCACCGTCAGCGCCGTATGGGGGAACCAAAGGCGCTGTCCGCAACATGGCGCACACGCTCGCGATGGAGTGGGCGAAGCATGGGATTCGCGTCAACTCAATTTCGCCAGGTTTCGTGCGCACCCAGATGACCTACTATGTCGAGCGGGCGCCCGATTGGAACTTGAAGATGCAGTACTATGGCGGCATGCCTAGATTGGCCGATCCTCGCGAACTTGGCGGAGCCTACGTGTACCTGCTCTCAGACGGCGCCAGTTATACCACCGGCATCGACATACCAGTCGCGGGCATTGTGGGAGCGTGGTAAAGATGTTTATCGTCGCGTTGTTTCTTTGTTTTGTTAAAGCATTGGGTGGAGTTTGATAGCCGGCCGATTTAGGACCTCCAGAGGCAACAAAATTTCAAGATTTGTCCAGAGCGTTCTGCTTTTTCCTTCCGCATGAGTCTAGAAGGCGGGTGGTGTCATGCTGGTGACGTTGCCCATGGCGGCGTCGACGTGGGTGTGCAGGCAACGAAAGAATCGCGGAGAAGTTATCGCGACACGCGACAGGCACAACTGACTAAGCTGACCTAAGTATCCATGTGTGACCACGGGAGCTACCAACACCCCAGATTTTTCTTTCTTTCTCCTGCATTGAGATTCCTTCCTTTATACTCAATGGCTTTCGCACTGGGTGTTTTAGAGAGTCAACTTGCAATGCACCAAGTACATTAGGCCTCCCTACTTCAACCGGTGGTGGACAGTGCACAGGGCTGGCGCGGGGTCCTCAGATCCGAGGCGCGCATTCTGCAAAATCCCCGTCCTTTGTCCCCCATGCTCTCGCTTTTGCCCATTTCTGCGAAAAACACCCAATACCCGCAGCGTGTTCCGTCTTGGACTAGCTGATTTCTTGAGCCGGCGCTCCTTATTCCCCACGTCACCACGTCCAATCCCCAAGCGAAACACGGAGCAGCTCGAAGCGAAGGCTTACCAGCATGCACAACATCATTCGTGATGCCCGCATCCTCAACAGGCCCTCCTAAGCCTCGAAAGCCCCGCCCATCCAGAGCACGAGTAAGTTTATGCATGTCCAGCGCGTCTGTGACAATCACTGACTCGATCTTTCTTGTTGCTCGCAGGGCCTGCGCACAACTACTGGCTGGTAAGCTCATCCTCGCGCTGCCTCAACACGTCACGACAGCATCCCGAGCTGTGGCGAACATCTTGCGGACGCCAGCTAACGCGATCAGCCTAACATGCAGACGAAGAAGAGTAAAATGTGACGAGTTAAGACCTAGATGCGCAACATGCGCCAAATCCGAACGGGAATGCATATACTCATCCCCAAACGATGCTCCGGCAGGCACACCAAGCAATGCCTCTGGCTCTGTACAGTCGACCTCGCCAGCACAGGAAGAAGGATCTGCTCCTGCATTGTCACCTGCCCCCATCCGCAGGACCGCTCACGGGGACATAGACTCTGACGCCTGGAAGAACTCACCAGAACTCTTATTTGAGTCCCCATCAACTGTGATAAATTCGTTGCCATCGCCCAATTCTGCACCACTAGCATATTACGACCTGCTTGCCGAAGATGCCGTTAATAACATTGACAAGTACAATCTCAATTTGGACCTGGATAGAACCAGCCTTTCGAGACCTCAGAGTCCGGCAGCGGGAACACCAAACATAGACCCGCGACTAGGTCCGCAGGGTCGAACCACTGAATCCGAGCCTCCAGTGGATGAGCAATGGAACTCCACAGAACCCATACCTATGACGGACGACGAACTTGTGCTTTTTAAACACTACATCACCTCTATTGGACCCATCCTGGATCTTAGCGATCCCTCCAAGCAGTTCACGACAGTCGTACCTTCACTAGCGGTCCACAACGTGGGCTTGTTGAAGTCACTGCTTGCTGTCTCGGCACGCCACATGGCGCTCTTGAACGAGCCGCAGCTTCACCGACTTAGCATCCAAGATCCCGTGTCGAGCCCTGAGGTTACCAGTAGTAACCATCTCCGAAGTCCGCTTATTCAAGTTGCGACCCAATATTATTATGAGACCCTGCACTACTTGTCCAAGAACCTGTTCTACCCGTCCTACTCCAAATCCAGGGAGATCATCTCCACCTCTATACTCATAAGTACATATGAGATGTGGGATGCAGAAGGACAATATAGCAACGGGGCATGGGAGAGGCATCTTCGTGGCATTTTTTGGATACAGAGAAGTCAGAACAACAACGGGGAGTGCAGGGATCCGTTGCGAAGGGCTGCTTGGTGGCAATGGTTGCGCCAGGACACTTGGGTCGCGTTTCGCGAGGGACGGCGAGTCTTGACCATATGGAGACCCACCAAGCGCCTAATGGACCTGAATCCGGACGAACTGGCCCTGCGGATTGTTTACATTTGTGGCCGCTGCGTAGACTTCGCCGCAAGTGAAAAGAAATACGACTTGAACACGCGTATCGAGCAAGGCGGAAAACTGTTACAGGCCCTCGAAGACTGGTATCATGCGCTCCCATCCGCTTTCCAGCCTGTCTATCAGGGGCCACCGCAGAGACCAGGAGAATTGTTCACACCGATTTGGATCCACCCTCCTGCATACGCAGCTGCTATCCAAAACTTTCATATTGCCAGGATACTTGTTCTCATCAACCAACCGTCGATAGGAGGGATTGACGAGTTTCGAATCCGACAGCGATTCTTGGATGAAAGTGTTGAGACCATCTGCGGAATTGCCATGACGCACCAGGGAAAGGATTTGCCAAGTGCCATGATCAATTTTCAGGCTATATACACAGGTAAGCCTCTCGCCGAAGCATATGCAACCTGATGACATGCTTACGATATTCAGCCGGTCTTTGCGTACAGAACCCTGTCAAGCAGACGGCTATTTTGCATCTCTTGGAGCAGACTCTTGACATTACCAAGTTTCCACCCAAGACATTACTCACGGACTTGGCCAATTACTGGCGAGCCGAATCATGATTGACATCACATTGCGCAAGCTCATCTCACTATCAAACCTGCCCCCGTGCATGTCCCGGACTCTTCCAAGAACAGTTCGCGCACCCATCCACTCATGTCCGCGCATCGCAAGCATAACCAATCTCGGGCTTACTATCGCACTAGCAAAAGGTCTATCGAGCTGGGGACGGGACCTCGGGCTGTCAAGCTGGGTCTTCCTAGTGCCGATTTCCGGTACGAGGGTAAGAAGGGACGAGAGCCACGTTGCGACCACACTGCTGTGGGTACCTGGGGTATGGAGAGACATCATCCAAGCTTTTCGACCCCACCCGATGCGCTCCAACGTTGTGCGAGGCTGTCAAAGATGGGGTAAAAGCGGGGTGCGTGTTCAAGAGTGTGGGCCCTCCCGTTCGTCTAGATGTTTGTGCCTCGTTACGAGGCACACACGCTGCGCATCAGTCCCCGTTGACGGCAGCAGCCGCCGACTCAACACTTGCTTCTCCGTCAGCGTCATGCATTGCGAGCGCCCACACCTGCTCGTCTCGGGCTCCAATCAACGGTCAAGTTCCCCGCATCTCTTCCGCCTCGAAGAATCCGCGCGACTTTGCCTATCATGTGTCGCCTCTGTTCCGAAACCTTTCCGAGGTCCTCAGCACTAATGCGTAGCAGCTGATTGACCTGACGATTACCTCTGTTGAAGCGTCACATTCCCGAGACTCGGTGAACAGCAATTCAAGCCGATAACATGACAGCAACCAAAGAGAACCGTACTTTGGCGATCCTGAAAGCCGCTACATCAGGCAAGTATGGTGTCATGGCCGCAATTGCGTAAGGAACTCCTTGAAGACTCGTTGCGCAACATTAACAGTGCCAGATACAACATTGAGCAACTGACCGCTCTTGTACGCGCCGCCGAATCCAAACGATCGCCGCTCATAATTCAACTATTCCCATCGACGCTGAAGCAACTGCCTCTACTCGCCCATGCTGCCGCACATGCCGTCAAGACGACGACAGTGCCACTTTCCCTACACATTGACCACGCACAGAATGTGGACCACATCCGAGAGATTATCGCGACGCTACCCGTAGACTCGGTAATGGTGGACATGTCGCATTACAACGAAGCCGAGAATCTGGCAAAGACAAAGGTCCTCACGAAAGAGTGTCACGACAGGGCCATTGCGGTAGAGGCTGAGAGCGGAAGGATAGAAGGAGGGGAAGACGGAATCGCTGATACAGGCGATCTCGAAGGTATGAACTTCCAAATGAGTAGGCATGGTTGATGGCTAATACAACGCAGCACTCTTCACATCACCCGAAGATGTCGACAACTTCATCGACGCCGGAGTCGATATCCTCGCGCCCTCAATCGGCAACGTGCACGGCGATTATGGCCCCGCCGGCCCTAAAGAAGGCCAATTACACTACGACCGTCTTGAGTCAATAAACACACAAATCAAAAAGCGCGTACTGATCGCGCTACATGGCACAAATGACTTCCCCGCTGAAGTCATGCAGCGGTGTATACGATCCGGCGCAGTCAAGCTTAACGTCAACAAGCTGTTACTGGAGGTCGGCAACGAGGTGTTGCGGAAGAACGCGCCGACAACGCCACTAGCGAAGTTGATCGATATGCAGATGCATGCGATACAAAAGGAGACAGAGAGGTGGATGGACATTTGCGGAAGTAGTGGGAAGGCTTGATCGTGCTGCTGGACGTGGTAGAGTCCCAAGTAGGATCAAGGTAGCCATTGAAACAAAACATCGAGCTACACGAGAGGAATCACTCCAATCTTTCTTATCTGCAAACGTGAAAACACGGCCACGCCTTGCACAGCGACGAGCTGGACGCGGAATCGTACGGCAATGCTGAAGCAACCAAGTCAAGACCATCAGATCATGTCATTCGCAAAAAGGAAATGATTTCATGACAATACGAGTATGCGCCACGCCGTGCTAGTCGCTTACTGACGCCCGCAAAACAAGAAACAAAAAAGCATACGGCCAGCTGCGACAAGATGACTTGAGTTTCTTTGACAGGCACGCGCGTTGGCAAAAAATGATGAGGTCTTGCCCGGAATCGAACCGGGGTTGCCGGAAGACACTGACGATGAATCAGAATCCGGAGTGATAACCGCTACCTGTGTGGTTTATTAGCGGGGGCAAGCTTGAAAGATGGATGAAGTGAAGACATACACTACAAAACCGATGGCAGAAAACGAAAATACAAGGTTTATAAACACTTTTATGAAACAGGCGTGGGGCCTATGGGGATCTTGTTTCCGGGATATTTGAGGTTGCGATGATGTAACGGCGGGGTTGGGTTAGATGTGGGGTAAAGAAAAAATTGCTGTCGAGGGGTTGTGTGGTGCGAAGTGACCCACCACACTTGGTTCTTGGTTTGGTAGGTTGGCCGAGAGCGTTAGGGTTTTGCGACACTGGCGTATAATCCGCGGGATATGTTAAAGATTGTGTGATGAGAACGATAGAAATGATCGTCTTTGGCTCGATTTGTAGATATGCGTGGGTGTTGACGCTTACATGCTGCATCCCTAAAGTCGCTGTCGCATAAACTCAATACCGTACACCGATACTAGAAGGTCGTATTTCACTTGTCTTTGGTACGCTGAGAGGAATAAGAGTGGCTGGAGAGTCGAGACTTCAGTTTCAGTTGGCTGCAGCATTGAGATGCCGCGTTAAGTGAACGAAGGCTGAAGCTTCCCAGTAACCCTCTCCACAATCCTCTGCGGCAGTAAGCTCTCATAGATATGGCTTGCCCACTCACAGCACACGCGCCGCGTAAATGCCGGATCGATGATTTCCTCAATGCCAAACGCGTTCGCAGTGCGGACTGGGTTCATTAACCGTTTGTACTCGTTCTCAAGCTCCGTGTATCGCTTGTCACGGGCCTCTTTCCCTTCCTTCCTTTCTATTTCCTTGAGCTCAAAGGAATGTCCGACCTCGATACCCCCTTCCAGAGGTAGGGAGCCCCATACACCTGAAGGCCATGCGACACGCATGCGGGGGTCGCGGCAATCTAGCATTATGCCTCCCGCTACACCATAGACGCGTCGTACGATGACGTTGAAGATGGGGATTGTTGTGCTGTAGTATGCCCCAGCTAGAGTGACGCCATGCCGCATCGTCGCTGTACGCTCGGCGACGGTCCCGATGGCGTATCCGGGTACATCGACAAATTGGACCAGCGGGATATTGAAGACGTCTAGGAATTTGAGCATGCGCGTGATCTTTTGCGATCCTAGCGCATCGAGTGCGCCGGCGTTGACCTCGCAATTGAGCGAGACGATGCCGACTGGCCTGCCCGCAAACCGCGCGAGGCCAACGATCGCGATAGTCCCCCAGAGTGCGCCAATCTCGAAGAACGATCCTTGATCCACAACCTCGGTAATGATGGCGCGTGGGTTGTACATTCTGTTTTTAGATCGCGGAATGATTGATCGCAGATTCTCTGAGATCCTTTCAATGGGATCCGAGCAGTCGATCGTCGGTGGAAGTTTCGTCCCGCAGTCGGGGAGGTAACTTAGTACTGTCCTAATCTGTTCAAAACAGCCTGCTTCATCCGGTGCCAGATTGTCGATAGTGCCATTCGTGCAATGCATTGCAGGACCTCCGAGGTCCGTAAATGACAATCCTTCTTCGAAAGTGGCGTTCTTGACGACAGACGGACCAGCATTGAACAATGAACCAATGTCACCGGCCATGACGGAGAAGTGACAAGCTACGACGCGAGCCGCCCCCAGGCCGATCGCTGGCCCCAACACTGCACCCAAGTTCGGTATACCCATATTAAGTTGTTGGATGACTTGTGTGAATGACGGCATCGGAGGGACGTACGAGAAGCCAGCTGAGCGGATTGTGGTGACGGAGCCGCCGCCAGAGGAGCCATCGACGAGTTTTACTATGGGCAGTTTGAGCGCAATCGCAAGCTTCTCCATGTAAATCTAGGCTTGTTAGCAGGTGTACCATGTTCAAGATGTCCAAACATACCGTCTTCTCCATCAACGCGCCATCAGCATGTCCAGCACGTATCGAGAAGTCATCGGCCGTGAAAACAATCTTTCGACCTCGCAGTCTTCCGAAACCTGCCTTATGTTAGCACATCCTGTAACCGCGTTCCACACGCATCGTACCTTGTACATTGTTTGACGGCACATAGCCCTCCGGCTCTTCCTTGACTGACCCCGATTGTTTCCACTTGACGGTGCCACTGACACTTCCCACTTCCTGAAAGCTTCCCTTATCAAGCAATTGCTCGACTCTTTCACGCACCCATAATTTTCCTGCCTGTTTCTGCCTCAAGTAGCCCCTGTTATTCGGATCGGGTGTGGCGGCACTCTTGCGCAGTGTCGCAATCTGCCCGAGTATATCCGAGTAATCCACGGGTAGATCTGAATCTGCCGCTTTTCGCCTTCGTCGCTTGGGCGTGTTGGGAGCGATGTGGGAGCTGACTTGGGCGAGTCGGTCTTTCGCGGTGTCCGATGACGTCGACGCGTCTTTGTGCGGGGGCTTCTGGTCTTCACCTGCCATTATGGTGGATCGGAAAGAAATATTGAAATGTTAAAAATCCGTACTTCAGCAGTGAAGCGCACGCATGCATGTCACATTGTGATGGTTCGGCCTAGTATAAGGTAGTTGTGGGGGAATGTTGGGGTACGGCTGGGGAACCGAGGCATCTCGAAGCTCCCCGCTTACCCTCATTCATCTCACTCCGACTCCTCGCAACTCCACTGTCGCGACCATGTCATCTCTGTTCCGCACCCAATCACTGCTTAAGAATCACTTAGTGGTCTGATTACAGGGCAGTTCGATCTCAGCGGGCTTCAGGTCACTTTGATCTCACGTTTCAGCAGCGCTTTTGCTTCTCTCAGACACGTTTCTATCAATTGCTCGAGTTATATCCTGCAAATCAGAAGAATCAACTCCCGTAGTGGTTCAACGGCCTCTTCCTCAGGCCTTATCAGTTTCTTGCATTCATCATGTCTAGACCAGCGCAAAGGCCCATCAAGCGACTCTTGATCGCAAACAGAGGCGAGATAGCTACGCGCATCATCTCCACAGCGCGAGAACTCGACATCGAAACATACGCCATCTATATTGCCGACGATGACTCTCATGCGGTCCGGGCAGCCCAAGCCATCAAACTTTCTTCGGCAAGCACTTTCATGAATATTGATGAGTTGATCAACATAATAAAGCAACATCAAATCGACGCTGTTCACCCAGGCTATGGCTTCCTCTCCGAATCAGAGGAATTTTGCAAAAGAATATGGGATGAAGCCGGTGCGGTGGTAGTGGGCCCAGGTTGGGGTATCCTGGCCAATACTGGAGATAAGCTGAAAGCGAGACAGCTCGCTGAGAAATGTGAGTAATCACGGTTTGCACTGGAGACCAGCTTGACTGAGTTCATTACAGGTAACGTACGGGTATCTCCAGCACTGCAAGATCCAACCAACAGAGTCGAAGATGTTGAGCGCTTCGCGTCGCAGGTCGGCTATCCAATCATGGTCAAGGCTGTAGATGGAGGCGGAGGTCGAGGCATCCGACTCATTCGTAACGCAGGGCAACTCGCATCCTCTGTCAAACGAGCAGTCGAAGAGAGTCCCTCCAAACAGGTCTTCGCCGAGAAAGCAGCCGTCGATGGCTTCCGACACGTCGAAGTGCAAATCATCGGCGACGGCACGGGAAACGTGACGCATCTCTGGGAGCGCGAATGCAGCATCCAACGACGATACCAGAAGATCATCGAGTTAGCACCAAGTCTTGTCCCGGACCGAGCCTTAATCGCCAAAGTGATCGAAGACGCACTCCGAATGGCCAGACACGTTCGTATACCAACTCCACAACCAACACACAAGTCTAATATCCGAACAGGTTCACTACTTCTCCCTAGGCACATTCGAGTTTCTTGTCAACCCAACTACAAAGCAACACTATTTCCTCGAAGTAAACCCCCGCTTACAAGTCGAACACACAATCACGGAGTGCATTTCCATGACCGACATTGTGAAAGCCCAACTCCTGCTCACTCAGGGAGCTACACTGGAGAGCTGCGGTCTACCCACCACACCCCGTGATCCAAAACAGCCCCCGCCCGCCCATTCAATCCAGCTACGAATCACAGCCGAGAACGTCCAAAGCGACTGGTCCCTCTCCATCGGAAAAATCTCGTCCTTCCAGCTCCCGACCGGAAATGGTATTCGCGTGGATACACACCTCATCAGCGGATGCCCCGCAGTCGTGACCGCAGATTTTGACAGTCTAATCGCAAAAGTAATCGTAACAGCGAGCTGCTGGGCCGACGTGGTGCGAAAAGCCCAACGCGCACTAAACGACACGAGCATCAACGGCGTGAAAACAAACATCCCGATGCTAGGAGCCATCGTCGCACACCCCGATTTCCGAGCCGGGAGATGCGATACCCAGTGGCTGGAAAGCAAACAATCTGAACTGCTTCAGCAGAGTCTGAACATCGACTCAATGCCACCATCTAACGCGCTAGCCACGCACACTACGACATCTTCGTCAACCTTAGCCACGGCAGCAACAGCAAACATTCTCTTCAGAAAAGGCGACGCCTGGTCTCTCGCCCTATCCCCCACCCAAACCCCCAAATCGAACGAAACACCAGCACCCCATCACCTCGAGATAACCCGCGTCCTACGCAATGACTTCCCCTCTTCACTAAGCGCAGATATCCTCTTCACTACACCGTCTTCTACTTCTTCCTCAGCACCCCAATCAACACCCTACACCCTAACCCTAACCTCGACCTCCGCCAGCGCATCAGCCGCAACGTCGCAGCACCGCCGCGGCAACCCTTCCGATGCCTCACATGTCATCATCCCCTTTCCGGGAAAACTGGTCGAGGTGCTGGTTGACGAGGGAGATATGGTCAAAGAAGGCGATGTGGTGTGTGTGGTGCAGCAGATGAAGATGGAGCTTGAAGTACGGAGTCCGCGGCGGGGGAAAGTGGGGTGGGTGTTTGAGGTTGAGGAGGGCGAGGATGTGGGGGAGGGGGTTTTGGTTGCTGTTTTGGAAGGGGAGGGTGCGAAGTTATAATCGTATCACTGTGATCCTGGTTCAAAACAACTTTTGGTCACTGCATTCCGTTCGATTCAATCTATACAGCTGGACTGGAGGGTGATTTACTCCATAGTCTCACACCTCACAGTCGTATAAACATTATCCTTGGTCGCCCGACTATACGGGCATACCTGCCTGGCCTTATACACCACCTTCTCCAGATCCTCTTGCGCCAACCCCCTCACCTTGACGAGCAGCTGTACGCGCAGTCCCATGTCGAGATCTTTCATGCTGCCCACGAGCTCGACGGTGGATTCTACGATTGAATCTTCGGGCTTCGAAGGCATTTTTACGCCGAGAGAGGGCGCGGAGGCGTTCATTGCGGATTGGACTGGTGGCGTTGCGTTAGTCGGGGGCATCTGAGAAGGACGGTAGAGGGAGGTGGAGAGCCGTAGGATGGACTGGTATGGAAGGTGGGATACATACAGCAAGCACCATACCCCGCCGCAAACAACTCCTCGGGATTCGTCTTTCCAGCGTCGCCGGCACCACCGAGCGCTTTGGCCATCGTGAGGTCGACCTTGAGGTTCTCGCCGTCGACGTGGCTAGTTTTGAGTTAGCTGTCAATGCTCATCCATCACCAGTTCAGGACTCTGCTTCTGCGGAAGGGGGGAGTGGAGATGGACATACCCTGTTCGTGCACCCACAACCTTTGCGCGCACCGAGTACAGATTCGGCGCTGTCTCTGTGTTCAGAAAGCGACGGCATGGCACCGCGGCAGCGACACTGCGCTGTGAAGCGCGCAGGCCCTGGCGGAGCATTGGTGTGAGAGTTCGGCTTGCCATTGTGCTCGAAAAAAAAACAGCTCTATTGGACGTGTGAGTGATGAACAACTGATGGCTGTATCTTCGAGTAGGCAGATGGGTTGTGCAAGATCGATCGAGATGCTGCAATTACGTGTACCCAGAGAGAACACAGATTCTCTCTAGCCAGAGCTGTGGCTGCGGTGACGTATCCCTACCTAGTGACTTCCTTTTTGCGATGCACGGAAAAGTCATGACGTATTGCGCTGGTGGCTTTGGTGGAGTGGGTGGCGCTAGCGCAAGGGACTCCCGCCGCTAGGAGGGAAGCGAGATCTTGAGATCTGGGGAAGGCGCGAGTCGTGGCTGGGGTGTTGGCATGGGTCCATTTTAGGGTGGATGTGTGCTGGTGAGGTAGGCTGTCGTTGTTTTGATTGCCGCTGGCCGGTTTGGAGATGCATTTATTAGTACGAGTTGGAACTTATTATGCTAATGATTCTTGCAGTGTTTTGCAAGTGCATAATATGGAAGTTGGAGAGGGAAGGGCGTTGGATCCTACCTACATAGACAATGCCCATTGAATAGCTGTCTTGGGTGCTTTAAATTTTCTAAGTGCATCGCGAAACTCTCTTAAGCTCGCTGAGATACCGTGGAGTAATGATGTGACGAGTCACGGGGTATCATAACACACAAACAATTGGGCTTGCAAGATGATCGAATTTGAGCTAGTAAGCATCCCTAGGCGGTTACGCTCTAGACCTCTTCCTCATCATCACTGACAGACTGTCCTTCTTCTTCATCCTTATCACCAGAAGTCTCCTCTTTCGGCGGCTTTGATGGGAGCAAACCACGCCGTAAGAACGGCAGGAATACAATGATTTTCGCATCCTCCTTAGTCTTTACGAGGCCACTCTCGAGTAGTTCCTCAGACGGATTGGATAATCCTTGTTGGAGCGCGGAAATCTTTCTCTCTGCCCAGTCTGGAGGATCCTGCTGACTATGCAGTCTTTCCGCTGCAGCGTAGAAAAAGCATAGGAGGACTTCGAGGGCATGGATTTCCGGGCGTGAGGATGCCATCACGATGAAGATACAATCTCTTTTTTCCATCATTTCTGCCTTCAAGTTTTCCTGCCACACATGCTCAAGGCTCGTCCCAAAGACCGTATAACGTCCTAGATCAGGCGGTGGTTGTGGCCTTGCACCAAAAGTGATAGGCAAGCGTTCGAAAAAACGTGGGCTTTTGCCGGTCCAACTTGCATAGCTTTCTACTTTGGAATCGAGATTTTTGCGTGTTCCTCAATGGAAATAAAGCGGTTGCCCCTCGGTGAAGAATTCGCTATCACCATTGTAGTTTTCACTATCGTCCCAGAGTCTCAACAAGGCATCCAATCGGCATTGATCTCCATCCCAGATGATCTCGAATTCATCATCCATGTAGAAAGACAGAATGAGTCTGCTGTACGGATGAGCAATGTCGGAGGCAGGGTCGCTTTCTGTCAGGTGTTGCTAGTGGTAACGTGGCTAATCTCTGATACGCCTATACATATCGAGACTGATCAAACACTAAAAGAATTCTTTGACTAGCCTGGTGATTCTTCAACCCATGGTTTGCATATCGACGCGTCCTGATGGGGTAAAGTTGCTCAGTTTGTGTTTCAGCTCGATCCTTGGGTCTTAGATATAACCTTCGGGCTAATCCGACGTGGATAACGCTTGATTTCCGCAGGATTCACCCCAAAATCATGTAGATTACTCTGGAATAACTTCAGCACATGCAGATCATTCCTGGGCCAATCTTCTTGACTTTCGGGCCAATCTTATTGACTTTCGGGCCAATGGCTGAGACATGCATTGCCTAAGGACAGCGCTGCCTGGTGTAGGTCTGTCCAAGGCAGCCGGATGAAGGTCGGTTCGAGCGATATCCCTCTTCGTACCTGAGCACGCATCGTGGTCATAATAAGCGTGACCGCTAGCTGCGTGATGGTTGCCGACCAATGTAGAGCTCTGAGTCCTACAAATTGACATATAAAACCTGACAGTGAAAGCAGAACTGCCAGCCAAATGACTTTCTTTCTACGTGCATCCTGATTGGCTCTCTTCGTGCATACATCTTGAATGGCTTCGGTCTGTTCTGCATCGAGAGGAAACTGGAGGTTTGACACTTTGCTACCAGAAGAGCTCCTCGAGGTCCGAATCTGATGAGCTTGGGTTTCGTTGATGAGAATATAAGGATCGAAATTCTGATCGCCCATTTTGCAAGCTATCTGCATGCTGATGCCAAGCGCACCGAGCAGCCATAATTTGCGCTTGCCAGCCAAAGCTTTGTGAATATTGAGCGTAATGTTCGGCGACTGTTCCGCAAGGTCTCGATGGTCTATAGGAGATGGCCTGATTCCAAAGTCGAAAACCTTGAGAAAGGGCTTCAGAAATTTAGGGACCTTCGGCTCGACTTTTTCAATCACATCATGCTCGGAAAGAGTCCCAAGGTCACCCATGTAAGTTCTGTTTCCGGCATGAGAGTTGCGGTCTGTCATCGGAATGTCGGAAAGTTCTGTTGATTCCTGTGAGTCGACTTCCTTTTGATAAACGACCAATTCCAGGATCCGTGCATAACCTGGTTGTCGGACGACTCCTCCTTCAGTTCACAGCTCAGAAGTCTCGTCCGATGTGCCATCATTGGCATCCTCTTTACCAACATCGCCTTTACCATTTGTCAAAGCTCGTTGAGCTTGTTCTCCAGTCAATTGAACTGTTGACAGACGAGGCGCCCGGCCACCCATGGCGTAGGCGCCCGTCGCATCACCGCCAAAAGCAAATAACGACTGTCGGCGAAGACGCACTTATCGGAATGAATATGCAGTAACCTCGAGATTGCTGATAGGCCAAATGGAGATCTGGGGTCGAGGCTGAGCTTACTGCGGCTGAACATATGGAAGATAGTGGAGCGGCTACGGTGGCAGGACAGTATGGTCAGTAGGCAGTCACGAGTGCTGGGAAATATCGGGTAGAGCAGGTGCAGCAGGTGCAGCAGGTGCTGTCCGCATCCCGTCTGCTATCATTTCATTCAGTAGTCTAGTGTGTTCTTTATCGCATCGTAAACCCCTGTCGCAGTTAGCACACAGCAACACACACATACGCCTGGACACGATGCACTTACTCGTAACGTCCGGAATAATAAACTGCTCAAACATGAGCCCAGTATGTGTCGCCCACCCAGTCACCCTCTTGACGGGCGCCTCCAGCCTCAAGAAGGCCTTTTCTTGAATGGTTGCAGCGACCTCAGCACCAACACCAGCATTCATCATGCTCTCGTGCACTACGATAGCTCGGCCAGTCTTCTTTACACTTTCCAGTACCGTCGCTCTGTCCCAAGGGTATATGGTCCGGAGATCTATCAGCTCAACGCTGCATCCAAAGTCCTTTTCTGCTGCTGCTATCGCGGCCGAGCATGTATATAGTGGGGTACCGTAGGATACGATTGTTACGTCTTTGCCGGTCTTGAGCACTTCGGCCTTGTCGAGCGGGAGGTGGTAAGCGTCCACCGGGACGTGCTCAACAGCGGCGCGGTATAGGATCTTGGGCTCCATGAAAACGACAGGGTCTTGACTGCGGATCGCGGAGAGGAGAAGGCCCTTTGCCTGAACGGGCGAGCGGGGTATTACGACGCGGAGGCCGGGCGTGTGGGTAAAGAGGGCTTCGGGGGATTGTGTGTGGTACCTAATCGACGTGTAAGTCTCCCCTAAGCATACTCGTCAATGTTTGCATACAGAGCGCCATGTCCCACGCTGCCTGACGGCATGCGTATCACCAGCCCACCACAGTTGACGCCAGTGCTTCCTGAACGATATCTGTATTTGGCCGCCTCATTGTGTATTTGGTCGAATGCGGGGAAAACATAGTCGGCAAATTGGACCTCTGCTACTGGCTTCATACCCTCCGCAGCCGCTCCGATAGCAAAGCCCACCAAACCTTGCTCACTGAGAGGGGTATTGAAGACGCGTTCGGTACCAAAGTCGCCGGCCAGGTTCATTGTACACCTGAAGACACCCCCGAATTGTACATCCTCGCCAAAGACCATAACTCTCTCGTCTGTTTGCAAGGCATGGCGAAGGGCTTCATTGACGGCGGTGTAGAGGTTTATGCGCTTAGTCTGACCCTTTTGTATTTCTGGGGGTAGTTCGGGGTTCGCGAGGGTCGACTTGGCGGTGTGGTGGAGAATTGGAGTGGTGTCGTACTCTACTGTTCCATTGAGACGTGCGCCAGGTGCGGCGGCAGAGTATGGTTTGTACTGGGAACGATGTTGACAACGAGAGGGGAACGATGCTTGAGGGCGCAGCAGGTAACGCGACAATGCACGAATAGAAGGTGTCCTGGAAGCCATGTCTACAAAAGCGAAAGCAATAGTTCTATCCAGCACCCGCAAAAAGATACTACATGGATGGAGGACATGGCGGGCGCAAACATGCGAGCCGACGGTTGTGCGGTTGTATCGTGCGGCTAACCGCGGCTCTCCAGCTTTCAGACAAGGCGGAGACAGGCGAACGGGCGCCCGGACAGGAAGGTGACAGCACGTGATGAAAGTATCAGCCACCCGTGACATCACCAGCCACAGGCTAAGTCAGCCAGTTTTTGCAGCCACTCATGCGCGATGACGATCTCCGGCCCCAAAGGTTCCCACGGCTGGTGGAGACTAGCGCAGCCATGCTTCTGCAGCACTCGCCTCGCCTATCTTTTGTCTGTATGCAGGGAATGGCTGGCTGGACGGGCACAAGTTTGACTGCTGTTCACAAAAGTAAGGCACATGGCGCCATATGCAGCGGCAGCACCCAATGCTTGGCTGCACTCTGCGCGACGGGGGAGGAAGGGCTGTCAAATGCATTGCCTAGGTGAGCACTCTGGGCGCTCCTCGAGCTTGCGTCTTGTGGTGCTAGGCCCGCCCATGCACGGGCCAGCCAAACCGCTGCTTCCGCATCATTATTTGCGCGCCCACCACAAACCACTTCCTCTGTCAAACCGCCTCGCTCCTTTTCTTCGGAGGCTGTCGTATTCTCCCCGCACCCCGGTGCTCGCATCTCTCTAGCTATGGCCATGGCCATGAGCGCGCCTCGTTCACGCGCAGCCAATGGCTCGTCGCTACGCACCGCTCGCCTTGCCTTCATCGGCCTCTTCCACGCCTTCGCGCCCATGGTCACGGCGCTCCCCATGCCTTTTGGGGGCGTCGTGAGCGCGCTGAAGGAAGCCGACGAGGACCTCCCCAAGGGCACCGATGACCCCCAGCTGTGGCTGTTTTTGGGCATTGCTGTCGCGTTGGTTCTTGCTGGTGGTGTCTTCGCCGGTCTAACTATCGCGTGAGTCCAGCGTGGTCCCACCCTTGTGTAACCATGTGCTAACAGGCGCCATGCAGCTTGATGGGCCAGGATGAAATCTACCTCCAAGTCCTCGCTTCTTCTGGCGAGAAAAACGAGCGCAAGAACGCGAAGAAGGTGCTCAAGCTCCTCGAGCGAGGCAAACATTGGGTCCTGGTGACGCTACTCCTGAGCAATGTCATCACCAACGAAACTCTTCCTATAGTCTTGGACAGGTCTTTAGGCGGAGGATGGCCTGCCGTTGTTAGTTCCACCGTCCTCATCGTCATCTTCGGTGAAGTCGTCCCCCAATCGATATGCGTTCGCTACGGACTGCCCATTGGCGCCATCATGGCCCCCATCGTTTTGGGCCTCATGTACATCATGGGCATCATCGCCTGGCCCACTGCCAAACTCCTCGATTACCTCCTCGGTGAGGACCACGGTACCGTGTACAAGAAGGGCGGACTGAAGACGCTGGTCAGCCTGCATCAGTCCCTTGGACTCGAGCATGAGCGCCTCAATGAGGATGAAGTCACCATCATCACCGCTGTCCTGGATCTCAAGGCCAAGGCCGTCGGCAACATTATGACGCCAATGAAGGACGTCTTCACCATGTCCTCCGACACCATTCTGGACGAGAAGATGATGGACAGCATTCTATCCGCCGGTTACTCGCGCATTCCAATCCACACGCCTGAGAACGACAACAACTTTGTCGGCATGCTGCTTGTCAAGATGCTCATCACGTACGATCCCGAGGATGCACTGCGCGTGCGCGACTTCGCCTTGGCCACTCTCCCTGAGACGCGTCCCGAAACAAGCTGTCTGGACATTCTCAACTTCTTCCAAGAGGGCAAATCCCACATGGTGCTGGTCTCGGAATTCCCTGCTGAGGCGCGCGGCGCTGTCGGTGTTGTTACCCTCGAAGACGTAATCGAAGAGCTCATTGGAGAGTAAGTCCAAGTATTTCACCAGCTATCCAACATTCACTGACCATAACAGGGAAATCATCGACGAGTCTGATGTCTTCATCGACGTGCACAAGGCAATTCGACGCATGGCACCCGCCCCACGGGCTCGCGTTCCCCGAGGCAAAGTCATCGCCGACCCGCGCAAGGCTTCCGAGCCAGCAGGCACTGACACCGAAACCGATGGCGAGCAGAATGGCAGAGCCGCGCCGCGAAAGACATCTCTACCGGAAATGCCTGAGGGTCACCCTAAGCCATCGTTCGTGCTGCGACGTCGCAGCAGCGGTAGTAGAGCAGCCATGTCGCCAATTCGCAGCGACGATCCTACCGTCATGCAACACCTAAAGCACCTCGGCCCTTCCAACGCTGCCACCCGGCCCAAGCAAACGCGCATCAACACTGTCAAGATCAAGCCTGGCCAAATCAGCTTGACTACGCCCGATATCCCAAAGACGATCCCTGAAAACGACCAACCTACAACTGAGACAACACAGAACGAGACTGTCATCACCCAAGACTCTCATGCTCCTGAAGGTGGAGTGGGTGAGGGCTTGTTGTCGTCGGCAGGGCGCGAGGCTAGCGATGGCGTTCACAGTGTAGCTGTGGGATACGGTACCATGACTCCAAGTGGCGATCGCATGTCTTGGAGGTCAAGACGATCCAGCATGGCGGACCACAATGACAACGCTACTTCTCCCAAGGGAAGAGCAAACGACGACGAAACATCGCATCTCCTCGCCAAGAACGGCGACGACGAAAACGGACACACCAGAGGCCGCACGCGGTCCGTCAGCACCATCGCTTCGTTGCACTCGGTCCGTTCGCGCTCCCGTAGCCCTTTGCAAAAGCGACACACGGCTCGAAGTGGTAGCATCTCGGAGAATGTCGTCGACGTCAACGGTATCAAGAAGATTGTCCTAGAAACCACAAGCTCTAGTGACTCGGAAGACAAGGGTCTCGGTAGCCAGGCCGACGGTCAGGAGGACCACGGCAAGCATTCTGAAGCCGAATCTTCGCACGCTGGCGGCAAGGGTGGAAGCAAAAAGAAGAGGAAGAAGCGCGGTAAGAAGAAGAAGGGCGGCGCTGGCGACAGCGGTGAATCGCAACCTCTGCTCGGAAACAAGTGATTATCCACTCTTTCCAAAACAGGTTGTTAATCTTTTTTTTTGGACGCAGGTATTCTCCGCGACGTCGAGATCGGACTTTTCGGTCGCCGCGTGGGAGCTCGACGGATTAATCGGCATGCATCGGCGTCTCCCGTTTCGCGTTTGAACTATCACAGACGGAAAACGGATGATGAAAATATTCGGTATTATTAGGCTTTCTTTTTTTCCTTCTTTGACTCGCGTAAGTGTACGATTATCAAAAGTGTGGGAATTGTTCTTGTGCGCGCAATGCTGGTTCTTGCATTCATCAATATCGACGGGGGATTGAAATCATTTCTTTCGGATCCTGTTTGCGCATGTTTGTGTTCCTGAGGCCTGCATGTAATGACCGCGCACTGACACACAGTCTCTTGAGTGGATAATGGCTGTCAGATTGAAAGATGTACTAATCCTCGCAACCTTGCGAACCACCAGATGACATACTTTGATCAGTCCTAATGAAGATTCCACGACCCAAGAAACAAGTAACCACACCGTACCCAGTGTGCCATGAAAGGCTCCTCAAACATCTAAACCCCAATAACACCCTCAGCCATCTCCCAGACCCGCCCAAGACCTTCCCCAGTCACCTCACCCCCCAGCCAAACCCTCGCCTTCTCAACAACCAACTCCCACGTCTCCTCTTCACTCGCCATCTTCCTCTCCAGAAAGCGCACAACCACAGCCGTGACAAGGATCTGCTTAGCCAGCACCTGATCGGCCGCTATCTTGTCATCGACAAGTTTCACGACTGCCCTCGTAGCTGCATTGGTATGGATGCCCATCTCGTTGCAGAGTTGCTTGGGCAAGTTTGTCCAAGAGCCTGTGAAGGATTGGTGTGCGATAAGGCGATGAAGGAGGGGTTCTTTGTCGATGTTAGTTATGCAACAAGGGTTTGCGGGGGTGATATGATACATACCAGAGTCTTCCACTGCAACTTTGCGGTGTCTGAACCTCCCCCCTTGACCCAAGCCCTTTGCCATGGATGAGCCCGCACCACCGCCACCAACACTGCCGCGTGCTCTCGACTCGGAAGATCCGCATCCTAAGCTCTGATCAGTTATGTTTCTCTTCTTCCTCTTCTTCGTAGTCCAGGGGTCGCGCGTTGACACCGACGGTCTTTTCCGCGGCGCTTTCTTCACGCCTCCAACACCGTATGGTGCAGACTTACGTGCTGCTTTGCTGGCAAGCGCTGTCCTTATTCCTGGGAATGGACCCATTGTACCCATTCTCGGCGGCTTCTGAAGCTGAGGAGGGGCTGCTTGTCGTACTTCGCCTGCGATCGGTTGCGTTAGCGGTCTGAGAGGATGGGAAGGGGAGATGCGGACTTACTCTCTTCTATAATGTCCCAATCCGCGTCTTCGCTGGTATTCCGGTCTAGGGTTGCTTGCAGTGCGTTCTCCCGCTTCTTGGCGATCTCGACTTCGTTTGCTTCCACGGCTACGAAGGAGCAGTACTTTCCGCCAACTTGGAATTCGACGCCGAGACGAACGGCTTCTCGCCTTTGCAGCAGGGCATACTGGGGCTGATGCTTCCCCTTGACGAGGACTCCCGAATCGCCGATGGTGGCCTCCGAGATCCAACCGCGACCCTCTTCTAGCTCTTGTGTTGCCTTCCGGGCGGCGAGCTGGTGAATCATCTCATCCTTCTCCTCACGCACCTCAACTGGTATCTCAAGCTCGAGGGGACCTTCCGGGGAGGTGCCCCTGAGAACTACGGATTTTGGGCTGGGATAAGAAGATCCGGGAGCCATGAGCAGGTAGACACATGTTCGATTGAAAGGAAAGAGTGGCGGCATCTGAAAAGGTGTCTGCAGAAGTGTTGGGCGCTCAAGTTTCGGAAGACTAGAGAAGATGTCTTTGGCTTCGTCCCTCTTCGGGTGCTCTTCCTTGACATCGGGGTCGAAGAGAGAGATGATGTGCGCTTCGTTATGCGCGTGATCCTCGGCAACGTTGCTTGAATCGCTGATGTTCAGATTCACGCGCAGACTCTCGGCAACCGTCTTTACAGTCTCGTCTTCATATTTGACTTCGAGACGATAGTCATGGATATGGGGAGTCAGGGCTCCTTTCAGCTAGGTCAAAAGTCAGTCACGTACTTCTTCACTTCAAAATCGGGATTTTACATACCATGCGAACGATCTTGCTATCAAGCTTCTCGCCATCGGTGACCATTTGAGCAAAGCCGCGCCCAGCTCTGGCAACGCCTTCAATCAACGCACTAGAAACGCCTCCACCGATGCCTATAGGAAAGACACGGACAAAGCCACTCTTGGTCTCCGTGGAGACATAGTCGAAAAGACCCTTCTGGTCCCAAATGTCGCCATCCGTAAGCAACATTATCTCAGTCGGATAGTCGACAAAGCTCCTATCGAAACACGCTTGGACAGCCTTAAGCGTATCGGTTCCTCCAAAGTCGGCAGAGAAGCTCTCAACGTAACTATGGATGCGTTAGCAGTGTTTTCGTGAATAGGAGAAGGGAGTTGTAAACAATCAGATGGCTAAGAAAGCGGCTAGGACACCTCCCAACATGTCTCTTCCATCCAGCCGATCTCCGTCGCCTTTCTATGAACATAAAAAACATGGTTACATACCTGATAGCTTCTGCCAACGTGTCCTCTTCATAGACCTGGTGCTCTTTCCACAGGAATTGGTGTTTGCTGCCGAACGAACAAATGTTGAACCAGCAACCAACAGGGATAGACTTGAGGAAAACCTTCAGTGCCGACACGAGTGTCGGGATATGTCCACGCATGCTACCTGACCGATCGGCAACGAAGATGATGACCGGCTTCTGAGGTTTGAGGTTGAACTTTGGTACCAAATTGGTCATCAAAGCGCGCTGATTGGGTAGTGTTGGATGAGTTTCCAAGATCGCCTGAGGGACCCCGACATCTTTTGCCACGACTTGCAGGATGAAGTCCTTTTCCAGCTCCGCGGTACCCAAGGCAATTGTGGCTGAGCCTCTTCCTATCGAGTGGTCGGAATCAACAGGGCTAGTTGATAGCGAGCCAATAGTGACTTCGATGGGGTGGGAAGGGGACGTAATCTTCTTGATCGGTACTCCTTGGGCCATGCTGATATCAACATTAATCGAGATACCCCTTGGGCCAACATCGCCAAATGATTCTCGCAGAACCCCAGGATAGGTTCCGTAGCGTGGAGCTATCGTTGTGGGAATAGTGAGGCGTAGGCCATCGACTTCGGCATCATGCTTGAGCTCTTGTATGTATTTGACAGTGACATTCACCATCTCACCACCCGGGATATTGCTGATTGCAGTAGTGAAAACATCTGCAGCTTCAGGAAGCTGTTCCAGTAGCGCAGCGTTTTCACCTCGTTGTCTGGCCTCTTCATATGTCTTTCTGGCTTCATTCTTCTCTTTCACTAAGCCAAAGATGGTTCGTTCCCCAATTTGGCAACAGAATTCGACGATGCTGACGCCATCGAATAAGGGAAAGGCATATCTATTTGCGGCAGGTTAGTCATGTGCCAAGTCCAAACCGAAACCGATCACGACGTACCTTATCTCTTCCAATGGATCTTCTGAAATATTCGCAAACGACTGAGATAGAACAGTACGGGAAGCTGTCAATAAGATCGTTGTGTGAATGTCGAGCTTGACCTGCGGTAGGTATATCCGCTTGCCATTTTCTGGGTTGTATGCGTAACATCCGCAAACATTTCGCATATTGAATTATGGTCTTGGGGCCTATGTAAAGACCTTGCAATAATACGGAAAAGAACCCAGGACAGGTTCGGTGTGTAGCTAAATTTCAATCACCTCTCAGTGTGGTGTCGAATCTTGGGCTGGTGTGTTTAGGCTTGGATTGATGTAGTCGTTGTCTACATGTCGAACAGAGAAGAACGGGGGGCTTTCTCTTATATATAGTTAGATGGCTGCGGCTGCCTAACGTCTCTTGGCAAGACCGACGGAGACGATCCCCCTATCAAGTTACCTTGGGGCGCCTTATTGGAAGGCACGTGACCTCATGTTGGTTCGATACCGCATGCAGTATCGGAGCTCGTGAGTCACAATGTGCGGGGAAACCAATAGCTGCTTGATTCGATATAGTGACCGATGCTAGAACCGAGTAATGGAGGGGTAATGAGTCAAACAACCTGCGCAAGCGATGCTGCTGATAGGGAGCCGGACAAGTGGTGCGGTAGTATTCTTCATACTTGGGCGGGTTGTTGTAGTTAGTGGGGTGACGTTGCGATATGGCAATGGCAACAGTATGGTGTGGTTCGCTTTCAACTCGGTACCGTTGCACTCTGTGTGCTGCGGATGGCCATGCGAACGGAAGGGTCTATCTTGAAGGCATGTGT
>QXCR01000145.1:0-71873 GCA_004380135.1 Stemphylium vesicarium | reverse complement strand
CCAGTACTACTGCTACTGGTAGGCTCAGTTAGCTACTGTACTGCCTCTTGTAAAGTGAACTACTGACTGTGCTGACAAAAAGGGAGGCCCTTACTATCAGTAGCAGTAGTACTGCTGCACGAGCCACCTACTGGCAGTAGGAGCTCTCTGATTGGCCGAAGGAGCTGCTTGCCCGTGAAGGAGCGCTGAAGGAGTCACTGGCTTGAGAAGCAGCCACTCTCCCGAGCTGATGTTTATCGGCTTTTTTCACTAAAATCTCGAGATCGTTGAGTGAGCTCTTCACAACGCCGTGCCTTAGCTAGCTTTTTTATAATTATATAGCTTTGATTATAGTGCCTCTAAGCTTATTACGATTATTGCTTATTATTTATTAGGCTTTACTAAATAAGCGCTCGCACTTGCAGCTAGTAGAGGGGATTAATAAGTAGTCGCTAGTAATTTAGAAAAAGATAGGATAACGCTTATAGCTAACTTAAAGCTACTAGGCCTAGAGATTATTAGAGTTAAGTAGGAGTAACTTAGTCTTGCTTCTGCTAGTATAGTTAAATAGTAGCGAGTTAAAATACTCGTTAAGCTAGCTTACTCGCTTTGTACGCTTGCCTTTGGCGTTGGTGAGTAGGTGGAGGTCAACCTCTATCGTGCGCTCGTACAGAGTATTGTTGCCGCCACCTGCGAGCTTCCGGCGACTTGGAGCTGGTAGATAGAGCTCATCCTTGGCCTCTTCGGCTGCCTCCGTATACTGCTTGAAGACTCGTTAGATGGAGGTCTCCGCCTTGCGATACTAGTGCGGAAAGTGCTTCCACTGCGTCTTAAACCAGCCGAGGCGGAGCTTAGGATGGAGCGCGGTGGCTATAGCGTAAAAGCTAACGTTAGGTTATAGGAGTACGAGGTTAAAGTAACTATTAAGCTTTACTTTACCGTATAAGACTGTAGATTCGAAATATTAATTTCTTTATGTGTATAGGCGCTCGCTTATCTCGTCGTAGTGTGCCTATAGAGCTTGGAGGTTAGGCAAAGTTTGCCATAGTAATCCGAAACTAGAGACGCTTATGGAGCCCTCTAGGCGCTTCGTGAGCTCGTACGGAGCTTATAGAAAGTCTATAAGTTTAGTAATATCGTCCTAATTGTCGTTAGAGAGCGCGTTGGTGATAGGGCTATAGTTAAGCTTATTAGGTTATTCGTAACGGAGATACTAGATAAAGCGTTTAATAGAGTCCTTAAGCTCAAGGTAACGAAGGAGCATAAGATAAACTAAGTGCTAGCGTACGCCTCTAGCTTGCTATAATTACAGCGTGTTATAAGTATATAAAACCTCGTCGTCGTCGTCCGTTTACATCGATAGGAACAGCTCGCGGCGCTTATAGGATGCATATACTACATTTACAAAGTTATATAGCTTACCTATAATACTAAGCTCTTAGAATTTTTAAAATTAATCTTTTAGAGTAGTAGTAGCTATCTTCTCTTCTTAGTAGCTTACTCTATTACTATATATTATTACCTTAACTATAAGATTAATTATATAGCCTATATAGTATATGTAGTTATTAGCTAAGATATTAATATTTAGATAAAGATTAAGGCTCTTAATAAGCTCGCTATTGTTGCTCGTCGCGTTATCACCTATAAAGTAGTGGAATTTCGAAGCGATCGTATATCTATCGAGTGCGGCGCGTACGATAGAGCCTTGGGTAGCTCCAGTATGGTCTCCGTACAAGTTTTCGAAGGCGATCAATATATCTCTCTATTGGAATCGAGCATCTGCAGCATCGTCAGAATCTTTGGTGTTGCAATTGTTCTGACACGCTAGCGCTATCGCCTACTCTATTAGGTATAGCGGTTACTCTATTGGGTAGTGGGGTTAGACTTACTAGTAAAGTGAGCTACAACACTAAGGAAGCTTAGGTAGTTAGATAACGTCTATATATTAACGCTTATACTAATTCTTAATAATAACGACGCTAGAAGCTAGGTAACCTTAATAGTTCTACCCTCTAAAGTCCTTAGAATATAATTATATATTATTATACTTAAATTTAGTAGTACTAAAAGGAAACTACTATAGTTTTAAGTAAGTAAACTTTAAAGTACTAGTAACACTATATTACTAAAGCTAATATCCTTTAAGATTACCTAGTCTAATAAGGCGCTTTATAGAGCCTCCTCTTACTATAGTATATAAGATATAATCGTACCTAAGCCTACTACCTTTGCTACTTTGAATAGCGATAAAAAACTTGGCCTTAGGGTGACTTCTAGTAGTAGGCTAGTAGTAGGATTAATTTAGTAAACTTTAACTATATAGTTAGTAATATAAGTAGTACTATTAATAATTTTAGCGTCTAAAGTCTCTCTAGTAAGATAGTAGAGTTAGCAAAGCTAGAGCTTTATTAGAGTCGTTTTAGATGGCCGAAAGTACTCTAACTTAACACTATATTTCCATATAGGTGAGCTCTTTTTGTCGCTAAGAAGAGCGCTCTTATGCCTCACTTTATAGCCCACGCGCGAGGTTAGAAGCTGCTTACCGTTAAGGTATATATGGTTAAAATCGACCAGAAATCGCTCGCCCACAACACGAAATTTCTCCTTAGGATACGCATAGGTGGCCTCTACTAAGGTGGTCACCGAGGTGCTTGAAAAGCCTGGTGATGGAGGTGTTTAGGCGCGAGCTTTGGCAAACCTCTTACTGCCGGCAGAGTGAAAAATGGGTGCAACATCGCTGGCAATAGAGGCAGCTTGCGACTACGATGAGCGAGATAGGCGATTCATGATATATAGGAGAGTAGATTTTCGAAGATAGAATAAAGTTAGAAAGATAGAATAAGGTAGAAATAATTTAGTAAGTTATCCTCTACTACCTCTACTGCCTCTATCGCCTCTACTAGAATAATAACGTAACGCGTTGCGCGCTCTTATTAGAAGTTACGTATAGTTTACTAATAAAAAGAGATAGTTATAGGCCGCCTAGTATCTCTACCTGCGCAAATTTTCTTCTCTAAGTTATACTATAGTAGCGTAGTACTACTACTCCTAAATTATTACTACTATAGCTACTATACTATACCTTATAATAGCTTACTACTTACTGCTTATTAAGCAGTACCACAGCATAGTATGCTGTAGTAGTGCTGGCTGTTGGAGACGCTGGTTTAGCCGTCCTGGCGAATACCCGAGACCCCTTCTATGCCCTCCGCCTCGCGCTGTCACTATCAGTAAACTACGAGAGTTTCTCAGAAAGGTCAAGCCACTGGAGTGAGGGCCCGGATATAGCTGCGGGAATACATCAGGATGCCAAGATTTTGGACTGTTACATCGCTTCCCGTTCGCGGTGATCTGAAGCACTTCGTCTAAGACCGGAAGTCAGTATCTTCATGTGTCGCTCTCACGCGCTTTGGCCCGGTGATTTACGGGCGCATACTTGCATTTACGAAACTTAAAGCCTACGGCGATGCGAGCGACTTACTCATTTCGAGAAGGAGACCTGAATGTACACATCGCTTTGTGGAGACGTATGAGATCATTGCCCTCACTCCTGAGAGCAAAAGCTTTGACGTAACGCCAGTGAGCTTGAATAATGTCGTCATCCGCAGTGAATGCAGATACGGCACGTGGTCCGAGAACCAACAATTGAGGGAGCTGACCTGTCTCGTTCACACGCACAGCTCGGGGTACCTGAATGAGATCTGCATGGCCTAGTATGCTCGCTCAGGGAATGCGGTCATCCGAAGTGTAGTTCTCGTTTAGTCTTGCCATCCTGCATGCCCTTCGCGAAGATCTTCGCTTTGGCGTTCAGCAAACTACGCAGTATGCGAACGTGCGCATTTCCAATCTCTATGGAGGAGTTTGTCGGATGGTCGAATCTTGGCTTTTCGGTAGCTTTGGGAGGGCTGACCACTGTGCATGTCGCAGCGGTGGTGGAGTGTCGGGGCCGTCGCCGTGGATGTGCTTGAGCTCAACAACACGCGCGACTTAACAGTGCGCTCGAAAAGGTTTCCGAAATATGGGCCTGGGGATGCGAAGTACAGAGGCACTGACATCAACAGTCAAATGTCCGATAAAACTGGGACCAGAAGACGAGAACATGTGAATGGCACTAGTGCCGAAGGGGTAAAGCGCCTGACCCGTCTCGTGATTCCCTTTTCCACGCGTTATGATTCCTAATTCGTCTTCTAGAGGATCCGTTATATATATAGCGACATGGCCGTGTCTCATCCCGAACGACCGGACTTACTGCTTGACATAGAGCATCACGCCCCCTGAATATGTTCGAATACATCGCTCTCTTGCGAGAGCTACGACATGTGCCAGTGCAAATTCTCTGTTGATGCACTCGCCCGGAATACTTCGGTTAGTTTTTCTAGGTAACGGGTTGGACGGAAAATAAACCATACCGCGACGAGTGCGATGTGAAGACGGCATCTGTAGTCAATGTCTAGATTGGCGAAGCTGTTGCGAGAGGCTTGGTGCACTGAATGACCTAGGTTGTCTAGGGAAGTTCTGGGCAACAAATCTGGGAACGAGGTACCGTGGATTGTCGTGAAGCAATATCGGCATCCGTCATTCGCATCCTCGCACTATTGCGGTACTCCCGAGACAGAGATAGTATAGTACTGCATCGTTTACCAAGTTTGAGATATCGCTGAGTTTGTGCATTGATTGGATCAAGGGGGACTGCTGGACAGACACGGTCACATGATTTCGCGTTTAGCGCGAGACCTCGCAAGAGCTATACCTCTTGCCCCGCATTTTGTCTCCGGATCCCATTACAAACATCGCAACTCAGCATCAGAGCTTTATCACTAGTTCTTATATCTCCGCTGGGCTTCTAGTTATCCGAACCTGAACCCTTTTCGATTTAAGATGTCTGTTGGCACATCATCTCGGCCATTTCGCTTCCGCGATCTGCCTGGGGAGGTAAGATTGCGCTTCATTCGTTAAACGAGAGTATATGCTAATACACTATCAATTGGGTTAGATACGAAACAAAATATACCGTAATTTTTTATGCGATTTCGCGCCAGGACCGACTACCTTCACTTTAACCGAGAACCTATTCGATCAGGCACGCGCCAAACATAATGTCGAGACTGCAATACTCCGCATTTCGAAAGAAACATACTATGAGGGTTTGATGTCATGATAAAGACGAACCGTTTTGTCAAGATAACCTCCGAGCCTGGCCTTCCTATCAAAGCGGCCCTTAATGGGCAAAGAGTTCCTATGGTCACTGTCGACAAGGATCTTGCCCATTGCTTCAAAGGATACGTGCTGGACATGCATCTTGGGTTGAGTGGGCCGAAGTTGGAGAGAGAGGATAGCGATCTAGCCTTTTCCAGACTTTTGACCGCCATGATCCTTCATCGGGATCTCTACAAACTGTGTGATGGTATCAACGATGGAGATGGAGTCACATCCGGATTCAGCCAGGCTTTGAGAATATCCATTACAATGGCATCCGTACTAAATTCTATGCGAGGAAGCCATATACATTCCTCTTTGAAAGACATCTTCTCGGCAAAAACGCAGGAACTATTATGTGCACCCCTCATGGCTAAGCTCTATGGACGTAAACCTGTATCCACCAAAGGCCACTTCGAAACCTCCGTTGCAATCGCTGTCTGCCGGGAACTTGCCAGAGATCAGTACTCTGACCCTGCGGCCGTTCTAGCAGAATTCACAGCTGCCAAAGAAAGTGGATCTCGCTTCTACCAACAGCGCAGCATTGAGGAAGCTTGTCTGCAATAGCAAGACGCCGCTCTCGTTATTGAAAAGATGATCCAGACCAGCTCTTGGCCGAAATTGGTTAGTAAAGGTGGACAAGACTTCGTCTCGCAGCTTGATTCGCTCTACTTTCTCGTGCGGCTCAATATCACCCATGTTCAGATTGGCAGGTAGTCAACATCTCCATTCCTGGCTGAGCGCTTGGCCGAGTACGACTTTTAATGCGTAGTCAGGTCGCTCAAGAATGGATATTGGATGGCCGGGTATAGACACACACCCTCTGTTCAACACGCGGCGAAGTTGCGATACCGCCAGGCAATGTTTCTAAGGCTGCAAGCAGAGCCTGAATATAAGCAAAGTGCCTTGGCATTTATTGACAAATCCCTGTAGCTGCAGCCTGAAGATCCTGCCATTCTTAACGAGAAGGAGAAGATCCTTAGATGGGTGGGGCAGGCGTGATGTAGCTTTCACCCATCCACCCGACAAGTCGACGCATCCACCTGGCACTCGCCGGTCTTTAAGATAGATTAAAGGCTACAGATGAGAAAAGCGCGTTGGTCCCAAAAGCATTACCGACGATGGTTTGCTGGCAAGTGCTTAAGATGGAATAAGCTGCACCACCGCCCGGCTATGGCTGACCTGGTTTACCCTCGCGTGGTCATCAGAAAGAGTCTTTACCATTCAGCAGGAGCCACCATCTCTCCATTTGAACGAGAAGGGTTCTATTCGCTATTGTTGTAGAAGCAATAAAATCTATGTTTTCTTCTGCGTCTTCAAGTAATCACCGTACGTACAGTCTGAGTCTCGCACTTGCCGCTTTGCTACCACTCCATGCAAGCACTCGCTGTGAGTGCCAAGACCACCAACACGCGTGTGCTCTTTCTGTGGATTTCGTACGCAGTCCTGCGGGTCCTCACCACAACCACTCTACAGTCTCACCCAAACTCCACTCGCGTATTCTTATTGAAAAAATCGTGCGATGGTCACTAATAGGAATGTCCAACACTTCCGATTCATGGATCTTCCCCGTGAGATTCGCGACAAGGTGTACAAATATCTGCTTTGCGCATTCGAAGCCCCCACAGCTTCGCATGACGTTATACGCGTCAACCAGCCTATATCGACATGGCCCAATTTCGTTTCGCGCTTCGTTGATACGAGCATCCTCCGTACGAGCGGCCAGGTTCAGTACGAGGCCTACGATGTCATGGTCAAGACCAACAGATTTGTACGAGTCACCTGCTTAGGTGGCCTACCTTTTTCGGCATACTCCTAGGGCAAACCATGCGTATCGTAGTAGCTGGCGGTTCTGTCGAACGCTTCAAAGGGTTGGTAAGCTCTACTCCACCGATTAGAACTTGACTAAGATCTCTCGCTCCCAGATATGTCCTAGCCATTACCCTGTCCATCTTAGAGCCTCGAGCAGACTTCGTTTCCGACGCATGCCAGCTGACCAACGTAATGATGCTTGGCCGCGACATTTGGTATCCCCGCGCTTGTATCCTGGCGCTTGTATCCTGGCGCTTGAACAAGGCTGTCCCGGGTACACGAAGGCCGCAAGTCTAGTGCTTGACGTGGGCCCGATTTGCGAACAAGCTGCATCATGGTACCGCGACGATTTCAGCGCTTTCTTCACTGAACTCACACAGAAAGCTATTACGAGCACCTTCACCACCCTCCGTGGATTCCGGAACGTGCATGTGCACGGTAAGGCTTCTGACAGAGTGAAAACGCTACTCAAGGACAGGATGTGTGCAGAAAAGTTCGAAGACCCAGACTGTGTCCTGAGAACTCTCTTTCAGGAGATAGATAAAGGAACTGAACAGTATCGTAACGGCAATTGGGCAGAGGCTTACCAATGGTGGGCATATACTGGGTGCGAGATTAGACGCATCCGAGAAGGAACCTCGTGGGAGAAGGTTCACAGCCTTGGCGGTGAGCCATTTCTCAACAAGCTTTCCGAAATACAGTTCACGGTCGGCATCGACATGACCGAGGCGGGAAATAAAGCTTAGGGCTCTGACGCCGGCGATACTTCTCAGAGCAGAGAAGAAAGTGAGGGACACAAGATCAAGACGTTACTGGGCGTGGACCTTGCAACAAAATCCCTTGAAGCCGAATATTGGCAGGAGGGATTTTCATGGCACTATCCTAATCATATTCGAGCATAGTTTATTATCGAACAGCTACATTCATCAGGCTTTGGACATGGGTTCCTCTTGCGCAAACGGCCAGGAGATACCTTCAACTCGCTCTGCTAATTGTACCCAACGACATTGCCCTTTTGGAAGAGCAACAGAAAATCGAAGATTAATATTCAAGTCTCCTCTGGAGGGCTAGCTTAGTGGATACGCTTAAAAATGACCCCGAGCGCTTCTGGGTTCGATTTGGAAGCTAGAAGAAGTGTGGCGGGAAAATGAGTACACGGACTGCAAGGATATTTTGAGTCCAAAGAGGTTCAATAGAACGGGAGCCCAGGATGTCTGAGGGAATGTTTGCAGTCGCAAGAGTCTTGCATGATAAGCATATCCGATAACGTTCATAGAAGTATGGCATGCGCCCCGTAATGGTATCATCATCCAATTCTCATTTGAACCGGACAGTAAAGCAGAAGACTGTCAGAAAGCTGTACCAGGGCGAAATCTAGACACAGCTTACTCCCAACACCAAAATAACGAGAAATCATGTAAACATTATTCGTAACTGTTCCCATCCAAGCTCTCTTACTTCATTTTACCTCTAAATACCCTCATCACCCCACTCCTCCCTGATCATCTCCGCACCCTTCTCAGCCAACATATAGATACTCGCCAAAATATTGGCATCAGGTAACACAGGAATAATACTGCAATCAATAACCCTCAAAGCATCGACCCCGTAGACTTTCAGGCTGCTGTCAACTACACCATCATCCTCTCGCGGTAACATTCTGTTCGTGCCAGTAGCATGCCAATTCGGGATGGTGTTAGCTTTGATGTACTCCAGGATAGCTTCGTCGTCATCATCACCAACTGCGGTGCCAGGGCTGACTTCGCCCGAATTTGGGCCGATGGTGTACTGTGAAAGTGCGGGGTGGCGCAGAATGCTGCGCAGATACTTGAAGGAGGCAATGCCGATGGCGGCGTCGGTAGGGTCGGCGTAGTAGTTGCTGTTGATGAGAGGCTCATCGGACATGGATCCTGTGCGAAGCGTCACCGTACCGCGGGAGAGCTGCACCATGCTTGATGCAGTGACAGAGATGTACGAGTCGTTAGGAAGAGGTGCCCAGTATGGGGTAGGAATCCATGGGTACCACACGCTTTCGAATAGGTATTCAATGTGCGATTGGTTTGCTAGACCGGCTGTGATGACGGCTTCAGCACCGATACCACGGAGTTCTTGCTCAGTCAGCTTCTGGAAGCCATTCGTTACACCGGATGGAGCGGTGTATGGACCTGTGAGATTTTGGTAGTATTCTAGCTGGGCCTCGCGGAGACTGGCAGGACTGCGCGACATGTCGGTTGTGGAGGCGTTGTCGAGAGCGCGTGCCATGATGGAGAAGACTGAATGATCGTTCAAGTGTCTTCCGACGTTCTCGTTGACTACGACAGGCGACACACCGACGCTCTCGAGTTCATCAGCGGGACCGATACCAGAGACCATGAGAAGTTGAGGTGAGTGAAACGCGCCCATGCTCACAATTACTTCGTTTCGTGCACGAGCTAAGTTTACAAAGCCAGTGCTATGCTGGATGTAGCTAACGCCGAGCGCACGTGGTTGGGCATTGCTAGTAGAGTTGGTCGCATTCCCGCTGGTGGAGGGTGTGCTCATCACGATACCGGTAACTGGCGCATCATGTAGAACCCTGAGATTGGAACGGTTTCGGGCTTGCTGGTAGAAGCTGTCGTAACTAGAACTTCTTCGAAGCATGCTGTTGAGCGTCGCCGTTCCGTGTTTGACACCCACGCCATCGCCAAGGTTGAGATCTTCGACGATGGGTATGTTCGCGGCTTCGCTGCAGGCTACAATGAAACCATCAGTGGAAGGAGGAACGTATCCTTGGAAACCGAGTTCAAGCGGTCCACCACCGTAAGCACTTGCATCGAATGTCTTGTAGTCCTGACTGAACGCCGATAGCTGTTCTGTGGAAGTTGGCGGATTTATTTTCGTGCTCTTTTGGAAAAGCCGCCAGATGTCGCTCCAGCCCCACCCAGAGTTTCCGAGCGCAGCCCATTGGTCATACACGCTCGCTGAGCCACGAGCGTAGTAAAGCCCATTGGTTGCGCTAGAGCCCCCAAGAGTTCTTCCACGAAGGTACTGCAGGGTGCGGTTGTTCAAGTGCTCTTGCGGCTCGGTGATGAGACCCCAATCAATTAAGCTGCCCTTGATGAACTGGTTGCCGCCTGGTGACTCGTACGCCAAAACCTGCTCTGGATTCGGCCCAGCCTCGAGTACCAGCACAGAGAAGCGCCCAGACTCTGTAAGGCGATTTGCTAGTACCAAACCAGCTGTTCCCCCTACGTATTATTAGCAGCTATCGCCGATTGAGACAGAGCAAGGCAAGATTAGAGATAGGCTCCGAAAGAAGCGCGTTATGGTTATGAATCGAATGAGGTGAAGAGAATTGGAACATACCTCCTGCGATGATGAAGTCGTACTCTTCATTGAAGGCTGGCTCATTATCTACACCGCCTTGTGGCGGGGTATCGGAAGGTCCTTGACGCTTCGCGAATTGGGAATTGTGAAGATTGAAAGTTGGCCAGGCTGAAGTCACAGACAGTAGTGAGGAAAGTGAAAGCACAACACAGGTGGATGCCTGGCCTATGGTAAGGCAACGCATCTTGAACTTCCAGTGACTGCTTGAAAAATGACCGCGGAAATTAGCGGAAACCGAATAGGTCTCCAGAAGGTATTGGTTTCAACGTTGGAGTGAGAGTAAGGCACACACTCAACGATACAAGAGAGGCTATAGAGGATGAAAAGCTCTTTATACCGCACTGCCTCCACTGGTTCTTTGGGGGAATACGCCGTTCCGGTAGCCAAGGCCCCATGACTGGGCTTTCTGGGCCTTGGTAGACGCGAGAAGAGCGTGTTTACAAAACAGGGTTAGGGCTCAAGCCTTGCAGTCAGCCACGCCGAGATTTCCGGACAACCCTGTAAGAGTCCTCCATGTCGTGAGATCTTAGAGAAGGCAAGTCCTTGCAGGAGCGGGGTCAAGCTATTATCGCGATTTGATATAGTGAAGTTTGATCATGATCTAGGAAGAGCTGCTTGATCGAAGCATCCATAATCATGTGCGTGGTCAAACGTGGGGCCAGAAGAAATACGCCTACAGCAGTACTGTAAGCTGATGTCTCACCGGAGGCTGTCAATTCAGCATGGACGAGAAATTGTTTGTACTACTGTACCGTAGTAACGAGAAACCCTCATGTAGCGGTAGGCTACACTCGAGCCAAGTCACCATCGTCATTGCCCAGCCTGGGGTTACGCGAGATCGCGGCTCAGCGTCGATCTCCAAACTGCAGTGTAAGCATGCCCAGTGCATCGGGCCGGGTCTCATTGACTTGGGAATGTTCTTGCAGGTCTATGGGCACCAATGACAGGTGCCAACGCGGTGCCAACGCGGTATGGCAGTAGACCGGTGTCTTCGGTTGCGGGGAAGCCAAGCCACCATGAAAATGCAGCGCGACGCGCAATCCACGAACACAGTCAGAGGCATCTGACAAGGCACAGTGAGCCATCCATCTCATGCGACCCGGCTGCATCGGATGGAATTTAGGGCAATATTCAAACCCAAGCAAAAGGACGTCATGTGCCTTTCAGAAGAAACGTAAGGCTGCAGCACCATCCGGTGGATTTCACCGCATGATAGCGTCGTCTCGTAAAGGGATAGAGCTGCCAAACACACACACACAACAATCAAAAACCCTTGACCCCGTCATGAGGTTGGTTTCCTTTCTTTTGTGTTTCGTGGTCGCACAGTGGGCAGTGTCAATGCCAAAATGTGTGGAGATTTGCCGTGGCTACGTAAGATCATCGACTGTTGAGGCTAGACAAGGAACTCGAATAAGCACATTGAGTTTCGTGATTGCGGCTTGCGAGCAGTGCACTCAAGTAAACACTCCAGGGACCAGCGAACGGGTGCCGGCTTCTCGGGAGGTTCGGGGCATTCACCGGTTGAATACGATATAGGCATCCCCTTGGCTCGGCAAGCTGGTCTTATCAATGTCAGCTAAAGCAAGGCCCATTCTGCGAAGAAAGCGGCGAGTGAGCGTATTACAGAAGAACCGAGTGATGGATAACACAGATGACTTTGCAAGTGTGGGTGGAGATGGGTTCAGCCCAATACGAGAAATTATGGTACAGGGAGGAACGCGTGCGACGTGGCGAAAAGAACAGAGCTCGAAATGACGTAATCAGTCACGTGTGCAGATGCTGGAACAACACATGCACCAGCTTTGCCTCATTCCGCACCTACATACACTGAGAGCTTATCATAACCCACCATCGATTACACAATATGCTGAAATAGAGTAGAAATTACTGATAAGAGGAAGAGAATATCAATGAGATTCTTCTGACTACATTCAATTTCGTCGCCTCACTAGGTACATTGAAGCCGATGTCTTTGGCTACTACACTCTTTCCGCACGGGCCCGGCTCTCGAAATCAGGGCACTCCTTCGAGATTTCGCTTCTATGACTGCCTGATTTTGTCCGCTGACTCATCATAAGATTATACAAGCACCAACCCTACTGCGAGCCTCTTCGCGCGTTCTTCCTAGTCGACGGAACAACATCGTTTCCTTGACACGCATATCATCCAAGGCTTGCCATTCAGCGCCCATTTTTCTTTCCTCGTGCTGAATCTCGGCTCGAACACGAAAACCCAAGCGGTTCCAGTAGTACTGGATGCCTGCCATTCGATTCCGCCAAGCATACTTCTGTGCGTCTTCTTCGTCCTGCTCCCGGCTCTTTTTAATCATCCTTCCCCGCCATTTTCGGTCCACCACTTCAACTTCCTTGTATCGCTTGATGTAGGGGCACAAGATCTCGGGACTGAGTGCAATACCGGGCAGAGAATTTATCAACTCTTCATCGTTGTTGACATCAGATAACATACGGCGAATACGCGTTGATCACAGCTACTCTTGTCTGGAAGGAGCGGGTAAACTCATGCCACTCGCAACAAAGGATTCGGTTGGCACGTAGCGAATCCACTGCTCGGTTGTCGAATGGTGGCAAATGCGGGTCTCTCCAATGTATCTGAAGTTCTCCCAGAGGCGATACTTGACTTCTCTGAGTCTCGCTTGGCCTTCCGGAGTGTCAGCTTTGATCGTTGCGGTGTGAGGTATCGCACTTATAATCCGCCAGGAGTCCGATCATCTGTCCGGGGAAAAACATCAACTTTTGTTCCAACCACTCGAGGGAACCACGTTCCCACAGGTACCTGTTCGCTTCTTCTCTAAGTGGTCCCAGTTGCCAGTCGTTATACTGGGCCAATTTTCCCAGTCCCGTTTCACTCTCTACGCGGAAACGCGAACGTTCAGGATTGCTGTTTCCTACTACGATGGTGGGATGAGAATAGTATGACGCATCATACTGGTATCCTACATAGTCGGGTCCTGTCAATGTCACAAACCTTACGGTAAACCCGTCTTCGGCTGCCATCGATACCAAGCTGGCCCCGAAAGACCAAGAGTTATCAGCGCCTTCGGGAGGGCACCAGTGCCACCCGCCGTATAAACCAGATCGGTTGATCAAACTCGCCCGCTCTCTTATGGTAAAGACTTGGTCACTGGCCCCTCCCTCTATTGAACTTCACTTCGAGGTTACTGAAGAATCATTGACAGGTAGAACCATAGCGGCCACTAACCGAATTCCTTCTCCACCCCGAAAGAAGCCATGGCATAACAATGACTTGTGGCCTTCATGTTGAGGATTGAAGCAGCCTTTAAACGTCAAGATGTAACTTACGGAATGCTTGACTAACGTGGGTGGTGGCATGTAGTCGCTAGGTTGAAATATCCTTTCATCAGGATCAAGACCGGTGAAGGCCCGTCGAATGTAGAGCTCTAGAGGCGCACTTACTGCCATATCTGACGAATTGTTCGATCCGGAAAGAGTGTTTAAGTCGATATTGTTGTGATCTCGCATCGAAAATGTGAAAAATGATACTCGGCACCAGAAAATCTTAGGGTTCTACCACCGTTGGCCACAACCACCTAATCAAACATCACGCCATTCTTATACGGTATACCCTGGACAGCCACTCAACACAACTGTATTGCAAATACCATCCGAAAAAACAAGCAAATATTTAGGGGATTGCAGCAACTCCAATCTCGCACATGTACGCTGGTAAGTCGGAACGCCTATTCACAACTCGTATCCGACGCAAAGAGACGCACTCATGGAAAATCGAATAAGCAGGATATATACGCTACCTATAATCCTACAAAACCATCAAAACAACGGGAACCGGGTTTCCCTAGGGTCCAGGCCTGCGCAGCGGTCGCAGAGCTGGAAATGTTCCCATACCGCCCCGGCTAGAAATGTCTGGTTGGGTCTCGTGTCACTGCAAGACAGATCGTGCTTGATAAAAGCGAATGTAGAAGGTAAACAAAGGCTATGAGACAGATCCTATGCAAGTAGCATGAGTACTCGTCACGACTAATCTTGGAAGACCCATCGTGCTCAAACAAGACACAGGATTAGAAACATCAGGTACACAATTTCATTTCATTTACATTAGGATGTGATTATTGCGTATAGCTTTCTTCCAAATAGACAATAGGTAGAGGACGCATCGTGTAAGAAAGCCAAAGTACGCCGCGGTGACCCATAAACAAAATCCCTTACTCCCATACAGACACGAAATCGACAAGTTGCCCGAAAGACAGTGCTGCACCGAATATTAAGTGTAGACGAAATATCGCTGATCATTTGCCTCATGTTTCTTAGTGCATGCACACGGGGTGTCTGCGCACACAGGCCTTCGGGCGACAGCGATAGGGCAACCGAAGTGACGTTTAGACACGGGAGCTGCGACTAGAATCACATTAGCCAACACCCTGTTGTGAGGAGGTTGAAAACTTACCCAGCCGCGCGGCGCTGAAGGCGGTGCACCGTAATGATACCGAGCACAGCGGTAGCGAACCACACGATCATCGATAGGAAGGAGAAGGCCTGGGCAGCGCGCCATTGGCCGCAGCTGTTGCTGCGGCTGAACGACAGTCTACCACTCCAGTCCCATGCACTTCCACAGCCACGGTCGTTGTACCAGCTGACAAGAAGTCCAAAGACGGCGGCCCAACCACCAGTGAACACTAAATCATTACGCTTAGCATGCATTCGATAAATTTTCGATGCGACTAGGCAGCTTACCGAAATCGGAGACGTAACCAGTCATGCTAGAGCTTGTAGGAATGGCCCAGATGATGGCGAACAAAACGGAGAGTGAAGACCAGATCAAAGTGAAGATCAGTCGGCCTAGGGGACCGACATCGTGTCGTGAACGTTGGTAAACGAAGTAAGCCGTCAGACCGAGAACGATAGCTGCGAACACCCATTGTGCGGTGCGTAGGATGAGAGAGAACAGACGCGAGAAGAGCATGTTGATGGTGATTGAAGTAGAGGACGAAGATTGAGTCAAAGTATCTGATGTCGATTGATGCTGCAACGTGTAGCAGAGGATGAGATGATGCAGTGTGAATGTGGTATCACTTTTCCCAGACCTATGTAGATATATACTCATGCATCACGAGTATGCCTTGCTTTCTTTGGGAGCACAAGATCAGACGTCAGCCACGCCCATTGCGTAGAATTTACAAGAATCAAGGCCGAAGCACCGTCACAGCCACAAGTTTCTAACGCTTGGGCTTCGTCAGCAAGGTGTCTGCCCAAGTCGTTTTTATGGCAATGCGGCTAGACTATGTTGGCCGCATAGCCGTGACGATCACTGTCTTGGTGTTTTTTCTTGGAGGATGTGATCAACAGGGTATAGTGCGCCCGGCAATCCCTGTCGGAACGCGTGGCGCATGCGAGTGTGGCGATGCTCATGATACTTAGCGTACGTATTGAGCAATGGAAAAACTCGGAATGACTGCATCGTGATTGCCGATACCCGTACCACCTGGTGTTGTTTCCAAGACAGAAAACTTGGGTTAAGATGAGGCGGCGGTGATGATGATACCTGGTCGCTCGAGCGATGGCGGGTCATCTAGAAGAGCACGAGGTTTGCCCAGGTTCGATGAAATCGCGAACAGCCCACCGGCAGAATAATAAGGTGAGAAGCCCAGCTGCTGTTGTTGTTCTTATGACAGCGTGCGACAGCGGAAATGCCGCCGTTCGCGAATGAGGCAGAAACTCTCGTAGTAGTGGGGTACCCAAGCCCCCTCTTTCTCAACTGCAAACACGGTGGCGATTGTCTGCCCAACCTGCATTCCAGACACCCAGTCTCCCAGCATCAATATGCGATATCAAGACCTACAAGCATTGTGTGCTTCGTCTTGTTGGTCGATAGACGATGATGGGCGAGTCTTATGTGGGCGAACGGGCGAGCCATATAAGGAAGGTGTTCGAATTGTAAATGTCTGAACGCTTCATCCCGATTCTTCGTGATATCTCATTTGCAAAGCCATGGCTTGTCGCGATTGTACGGTGCTGGGTGGGTGACCAATTCCTCCTACTTTGATCACGCCAAGCGAACACGTGTGTCAGCAAATCAGCCAGCCCCTACCGGCCTGTGTGTTTTTCTCTGCCACGTCATGCGCCATCGCACAAAACTCCGAGTACCATGAGGCAATAATACACAGCCTGCGTTATACTGTGCACCCAGCTCTACCGTCTGAGAGCGCAAAGGGTGGTCAACCCTCTGCCCTCACGAACGCCCCTTTTCGCCCCGAATCAGCGGTCGTACCACTATTTTGGAGATGAAATGCGAGATTTGTAATAAGTTTCAAGGGAAATGGCCAATCGGTACCCGCTTTGATAGTAAAAATCTGAGACGGCAGGGCAATCGGAACATCATCATACCCAGCTTCACATGGGACCAGCTACTGTTCTCATCCAAAACATGCTACGGGTGTGGCATCATCACCACTGGCTGCCGGGGATGCTTCAACACGTACGCTATCGACGAGTCCGACATTCTACGTTGTAGCCTCCGATTCATCTATCCCTCGTGTTTGGAAGACGTTGAAGGGGCGGATACAAACAAAGACCTTACATTTTACATGAAGAATGGTCGCCGATTCGAGATAGAGCTCTTTGCTGTTGAGGATGAGGATGCGCCCATTCCAGATACCTGGGATTATATTCCGATGCTAGACCGCACATCCCCTGCCACCGATTCCAAGATGGCGCTGGCGACTATGAAAGGCTGGATCGCAAGATGCATTACGGATCACTGTGCACCAAAGTCTCTTTGCGACTCTCCCAGACAACCAGAGCTACCCACACGTGTAGTTGATGTTGGTTCGCACAACAGTGTGGTAAGGATTGTCGAAACCAAGGGCGCAAAAGCAGGTTATCTATGCTTGAGTCACTGCTGGGGTTGCGAACAGATTGTAACAACTACCAAGTCGACCTTTGAGAAACGAAAGGTTGCTATTGAGTGGGGCGAATTGTCCAAGACTTTCCAGGATGCGATCGCTTTAACCAGATCCTTGGGTTTCGACTACATCTGGATCGATTCCCTATGCATCATACAAGACGACGCAGCGGACTGGGCGTTCGAGTCCGCAAAGATGGCTTCCGTTTACAGCAACGGATATTTGACCATTGCGGCAACGCGCTCTGCGAGCGGAAGTGGAGGGCTTTATGCGCACACGCCCGACGTCACAGTCTCGGGCATCCTCCCGAATGGCGAAGAGTATTGTCTCTTCTTCCGCGAAAAGATCGACCACCACATAGATGCCGGTTTCGAGACAGGAGAACTCACAGCGACCGAGACGCACTATCCTCTCTTGAGTAGGGCTTGGGTGTATCAAGAGCGGATGCTGTCAACTCGGGTAATACACTTTGGGAAGTACGAGATGTTCTTCGAATGCAAGTCATCAATCGACTGCGAATGCGGATCTATAGGCAGTCATGGCGCTGGAAACGAGACTCCAGTAGCACTCATCAAGCTTGAACTCGCCGATAATCTCTCCGACTACGGCACCACGAACAATAAGCGCATTCTTGAAAGCGTCCACTACCAGAGCGCTCGGTTATGGCGAACGATGGTGTGCTGTTACACTGCGCTCTCGCTCACGAAATCCAAAGATCGTCTACCGGCTATCGGCGGTCTTGCCAGGCAAATGCGTTCGCGACGAGGCTCGAAATACCTTGCCGGACTTTGGGAGGATGCTCTCCAAGACGATCTCCTCTGGGAAGTCTACGCGGTACCAAGGCTGAAGAAACCCCGGCCTTATCCGCACAATGCACCGACATGGTCTTGGGCCAGTGTCGAAACCTTTGTCGGTTACTCAGACGTCATCATGTTCACTAATGTGGAGGAAAGCGTCGCAGAGGAGCGGGAACCGTTCGAACACTTTACTAGTATCGACGCATGCACGGTCGAGAAATCAACAGTGGATGAGTTCGGTTCCATCAAGCAGGGTTCTTTGACAATAACTGGACTCGTGGCGGAAGGTACCCTTGAGAGCGAAATGAAGTTAGATCGCGAGGGAGCGCATCTCACCTACTATGCTTCAGTTTCTGGACGCAAACTTCCTATTGCATCCGATTACCTTCTGGATCACGACAGTCCTGGACAGGTGCTGGCAGGCTCTCATGTTTGTCTACTTCGCATGTCGCTACTTCAAGTGGGCAAGAAGCATCGCTTGTTCTTACTTGTGCTGAGAAGGTCGCCTTCCATGCCGGGCACCTTCGAGCGCATTGGTACTTCTACAGTCACCGATATCATCGGATCTGTGGACTCGACTGGCGCGAGTTACGGCTTCTCAAGGTTGCACACTGTTGTAATCGTTTGATTGGTCTTCATATCGGATGGAGGAATCTAACGACAGGCCTGCGTCATTTATGCAAGACAGTTGCAGGCTTCTGACTGTATTCAAGCATGCTGATGAATACAGAAGTATTGGTGGCGCTGGGGTGCAGTGAGATGGAGCAGTCATATACAAGAATGCTAGCCGTCTATTGACTCGCATATATTCTGTCAAACTATTGCGTTGGCGAGCAAATCCAATCGCTGAGTTTGTATTGCAAAGCAGTCCTATGACACCAGCGCTTACGCACAACAACAGGCGGTGCGGGGTCCTGATAAATATCTCTCCAGAGCTCAAACGTAATTGCTCTAATCGATCCGATCTATGGAGTATTCACATGGATTAGAAAATAGGACTTTGTGTGCTCTTATCAAATCCAGATTCAAGGGAGGACTTGCTTTGGCAGAAGGTTCAACCTAGACGAGTGCTATGAATGTGGATGCAAGTATTGTCGTATCGCATGCGAGAGAAAACCTAGTTCAGATGATCTCTCTGGTGTATGGGCATGGCTCATGTCCAAAGGGATTTTCCTTACTTACAGCCAGGGTTCAGCTTCCACGTCCTGGGAAACGGAACTCGTCGTACTGAATGGTATGTTCTCCCTCACTGTACGGATTTCCTGCCAACTCAACTATAGCTTCTGACGATCCCACGATACCATTATTCAAGGATATCTCAGGCGATACCGGTTCAATGCAGAGTTCTGAAACCATCAAAACATGGCTCAACAACTGTTTGACAGCACACAAGACAACTTGTTCATCATGGCAAAATGATCACGGCCTATCCAAGTTGCCTCATCGTGTCATTCACGTAACTCCCGAAATGCCCCGTCAAATTCGTTTGACGCATACCAACGGAGTGGAAGGACGATACGCCTGCCTTAGCCACTGTTGAGGCGGCCAGCAGCCCCTGCGCACGACACTGAACCCGGATACTCTGTCATCCTTCCAAGAGAACATCCGAGAGGAAAATTGCCAAAAACGTTCCGAGATGCTATCCAGGTCATCTTTGCAATAGATATACAATATCTCTGGATAGGTTCTTTGTGCGTGCGTAACGCGCACGCAGAAAATTGCTACCGCTTCTTCGTTGACACGGATCACAGATAACCCAAGACGATGAGAAGGATTGGCAAACTCAATCTTCCAAGAACGTCTCCTTAGTCCTCGATTCCTCCAATTTGCGGAGCACGAACTGGTGTGGGAATGTATGGAGTGTAGTACATGCGGATGTAGTACACATTTGAGTCCCCTTAGTTGTGACTGGCCAATCCCCAAGACAGATGCACATTCAATTCAATGGAGCTCGCGCATAGACGAAGTTGGTCGATTGTCCCACATGTGGCACTCTTTAGTCGAAAGCTATACGCTCTTAGATCTCTCGAAACCAAGCGATGTATTTCCAGCGATTTCAGGTATTGCCAAGATGTTTGGAAAGGCAGCACGACAAGAGTACATAGCAGGCCTGTGGAAAGACACTCTCATCGGAGACTTGGCATGGTGCAATACATCTGTGTTGGATCCAACTCACAGATCCACGCCGTGGCGGGCACCAAAATTTTCGTGGGCATCCCTTAGTCACATTCAGCCAGGCTCCGGCCCGGATATCAAATGGATGAACCCTCGTGATTCCCCATCTGATCGCGCAAAGGTCAGAGGAGCTGTGTGTACTCCGATCGGCAATGACTCGGCAGGTCAGTTGGTGTCTGGTTTCATTGTTTTGATGGGCACCCTGATACAAGCGAAAGTTTACCTCAAGGATTACGAGAATGGTTATATCCACTCTATCGTGTTACTGAATGCAAAGGTATCAACGTTCTGTAGATTTTTTTGCAGACTTTTCGTTTACCGAGGCCGAATCCGGGATTGAAGACGGTTGCCCAGTGTTTTGCTTGAAGTTGCACTACCAATATGTGAGCGGTTTGCATCTACCAACATTCTGGTACTGAGGAAGTTGGAACAAAGATCTTGGGAGTGTGACGAATTGAAAGGAGAGTGTGAGTTTTAAAGGATTGGTCTTATGACGGATTACAGCGTCCGGTACTCAGCGGAAACCTTTGAGGAGAGATCATCACCGGAAGCCATTCAGCACGAAGTTGTTGTGAAAATCGTCTGATCTCCAAGTCACAAAGATCATCGAAGCAGAGCGGCAGTCATTACTTGGACTTTTTCTTTTCTTTTTTCTAAGGGCTATGACTACTTTCCGTCGATAGCTGGCATAAGCCAGTAATGTACATCTCTTATATCACATGATAATCATATACTTTCTCTTGCATGTGCAATCTTTTACATGTCTCCCTTAACACACTTGCGTACCTACTAAACCTCCCATACCCAACCATAATTATCTTAATAACTACGCAATTGCGCCCTAATTGCATGACTATCTACTACTACCTACACCACTGCCCTCTAACACTGTCGCCATCAGGCTTTCGCTCCTTTGCAGAACTCCCTCTTGCGAGTGTAAATCTATCCAGATCCACGCCATATAATAGTCCTAAGACAGGCCCGCATAGTAAGCAAGTGGACTCGCAAGAATGAAGGAGACGGGTGTATGAGCAGATACAGACTCAGTGCAGCCTTCACACTACCAGGGAGATGCTCAAAACGTAGAAGACAAGGCAACAGAGCTACCTGCTATGAAACTCGTGCATGGGAACAGCACTTATATTATGGGATCGGACGTTGCCCTTGCACTAAAACTAGCACGCACACACGATCGTGAGATCCAGTGCGAGTGCTTTTGACAACACGTGCCCATAGTACCATTAGTCAAGTCGCCTCTAATCATATCTCAAACACACGACACAGCCAACGCTCTATAGTATACGCGATGCTCTTCCCAAACCCTCCCATCTCCCAAGCGCCATCAAACACCAAAACGCCACGCCATATGCAATGCAATTCCCATCTCCTCTACCACACCACATCCCTATTATACCTATACCTATCCCTATCCCACTCTCCACCGCAAACCCATCACTAACCCAACCACACCCACCAAAACAGCAAAATAACAGCAGCAAAAAACCCAACCCAAGCCTTCCACCCAACCCCCGTCTTCTGCGCCATACGCAACATACGATTCATAGTGCCTTTAATCTTATGCCGCGAGTTCTCAAACTGGTCGTTCATTTTGTCGGCGAGGGAGGAGGATTCGCGGATTTCGTCGCCGATGAGGTGGGTCAACTTTACAGCCAATTGTCAGTATGCAGGTAAACAGGTAGACGGGTAGCGAGTAGGCGGGAGGAGAAATGGAAAAGGGGGGAAATGAAGGAATAAGAGAATTGGGGAATGGGAAAAACATACATCCTTCAACATCTTCACCTTGCCCGTCAACACACCAACATGCTCATCATTCTGACTCTCCAGTTCATCCAGCACAGCAGCTGAATACTGGCCCCGTGAATTCGGTGTCGCAGACCGGAAATCATCTCCATATCCCCCTCCTCCCCTTCCACTCCCAGCACTACCCCCAGGAAACAACCCCCCACCCCCATTCCCGTTCACCCCAGGATACGCCCCAAACCCGCCCTCTTGTGCACCCGACGCCGGTGGCGGCGTATACCCATATCCATACCCAGCTCCTCCCGCGCCGCCTCCACCCGCATTATACGGCGAAGCGCGGGCTTTATTTTTGCTTTTCGAGGGCGATGCGCTGCGGTTGTACGAAGAGAAGAGGTCGTCACGCGGGTCTGCGCGGGTAAAGCGGTTGGACATGTTTGTTTGTGCGCGTGGGCGTGGCGTGCGTGCCTTGCTTCAGTCTGGTTTGGTGGAATGCGCGGTTCGCTGGGTTGTGTATGTAGATGAATGTGAGGGCGGTGGGGGATACGGGGTCACGGCTGCGTTGGCCTGGTTTCGTTGCTTTGCGCGATTCCTATCTTCCTTTTCGCTTTTCGATTCCCGTGGCGTGTCTTGTCTTTCCGTCCGCGCTCAGGTCGAGTGTCGAATGTGAGCGTTCGATGTGGTATGAAAGCGCCACGCCTCTCTTTCGCATCACCTATCTTATAATCCCCAGCGATGCAGCAATATCCAGTTCAGCGATGAACTAGATGTAAAGTAGCGACTTTGGTTCCTGGCGGCGGTGGTGGGTTTAACCAAGGATACTTTTCTTCTCTTGAATCGCCAAGTTGAGATGTTGGTGCCAGGGCCACCCGTCCTTTCGGAGCTTAGGAGGGCTTGGGTGGTGCTAACGCCGTGGGTTCGCGGTTCGCGGGTTAGGAACACGTTAACGATCCAACGGATGCGGGAAGCGGGTAGGGTGCACATGGCTTTTTGGCTGTGTAAGAAGCTGCGCAACTAATTATTCTCAATAAACGGTAGGAATTCACACTTGATGATAAACGTGTCAAAGTGCAATCATGTTTATACGTTGCCAAATAGTAAGATGGGGTCATCACAGAACCCGGGTAGACGCAGGTCACAGGCAACAACAAACAGTCAACCACACAACATACATCATCATGATCAGTCTTCCGTATTTCCAAAACCCGCGGGGGTCCCCAAGCTACCTAGACAGGCAAGCAAAAACCAACGACCCCACAAGGGAACTGGAAATACGCACAGGAAGATAACAGGTGCATATCCGCCCCGCAGCCCACCAGTGCAACCCTTGCCCCTCTTATGCATCTGTACAAGTACAAGGAATCCATCCATTACACACATGAGTTTGCAAATCTTCATTATTTCCCAGAATCAAAACACATGAAGTGGCAGACTTTTTTTTCGCAAACGTCGCTCCCCGAAAACATGACTCTCTTATAACGGGTGTGTGCCTGGCGGTCCGAGAAAAGCAAAAAAGTTAAGGCGTGTGACTCGTAGCATCCATTGAACTATATCCTTGGGTGTAGTAGTAATCTAGTTCTTGAGACCAATCTTGTTGAGCAAGCTGCCTGACTGTCCGCCAATCATGGCCTTGTTGTCAAAGATCTTGAGCAGGCTCTTCCATACTTGGCCGGGCTCTTGGCTGGCGTCGATGGGCTTCCAGATACCCGTCTTCTGGTAGTATGCGACGACGGGCGCCGTCTGGGCATGGTAGGTTGAGAGACGCTTCTTGAGCGTATCCTCGTTGTCGTCGGAGCGCTGGATGAGGGGCTCGCCGGTGAGATCGTCCGTCATGGGGGCCTTGGGTGGGTTGAAAATCTTGTGGTAGGAGCGGCCGGATGCGGGGTGGACGAGGCGGCCGGTAATACGCGAGACAAGGAGACCGTCGTCGATCTGTAGTTCAATCGCGTGTTGAAGCGGCTTCTGGGTTGCGGCAAGCATGCCATCGAGCTTCTCAGCCTGGGTGACTGTGCGTGGGAACCCGTCGAGGATGAAGCCCTTGGAGCACTCCTGGTTGGTTTCAAGCTCCGTCTTGATCATGTTGACCATAATCTCGTCGCTAACCAGACCACCAGCATCCATAATCTTCTTCGCTTCCCGGCCGAGCGTAGTCTTCGCCGCGACTTGAGCGCGTAGCATATCTCCGGTAGCCTATAGACAGTCAGCTTGTTTTATTCCACGCAGCAATCAGGTGCATGAAATGTCATGGAAAAACGTACGAGATGGCATGCGCAGAACTTCTCCTTGATGCGCGGTGCCTGTGTGCCCTTGCCTGTCGCCCGCGTAAGAAAACATGCCACATTTTGACTATTATGCCCGGTGGGCCCTCTTACCGGCACCAGGTGGTCCCATGAGAATCATCCTGACGCTTTCTTGCGAAGGCGATTGTCCGCCATGGCCCGAAAGCTTGTTCTCTAGCTCGGCGATGCGCTGCTCGAGGCGGCTGACGGTGCTCTTGAGGTCATCGACGACGGTATCTGTTATGGGAGCCATTGCGCCGGATTGTGAGGAAAATTGTGGGGGTGAGGTTTGGAGGGACGGGGAGAGAAATAGCAAAATGCGCGGCCCGCTTAGGATGAAATACCGAGAGTCGCGCAATGGCAATGGACAGTCGCAAGTATGGGTGAGGTGGAGCTCAAGGTCGCTCGCTCGTCGCTCGGTTGTTGGCAGGTCCAAGCTTCTCTACGGGAAAATGCTCCCTTCTGCCCGATCCTCGGTGCCGTCACGTCGTTAGCCCTCGCACGTGTGATGTCAGTCGGAAAATGTTCCTGGCCGGAAGAAGCTCGGCGCTGACCTAGCGGAAGCTGCACACGTTATTCTTAGCTGATCGATTCATGCGCCGTATGCGCGTATCGTGTGCCTATGTGCGTGCGCGACAGCCAATCGCACCGCCAGCGAGTGAACAGGCGGGGTCACGGAGCAAAGGTCGTTGCGCGCACTTGCATAACAGAAGGGGAGTGGTATCACCATGTACGTTTGTTTGCTCAATACAATCCCTCGCTAGTATTCTTTGCCAAGCACCTTCTTTAATCCCTTCATCTCCGTCTCATATTTCTCTACCTTGCCTTGGCTGCTCATCAATTTAGTCAGCAGATAATTGACTCTGCCATGGGTTGGTGCAGGTTGATTCCTCAGCTGGCTCAGAAGCAACAACTCATTCTCACACTTGTCAATCGTCGCACTCTCAATCTTTGTCAAATGTGTAAGGACGGCCAAGTCCAAACGGCTCTTGAGCACCTTGTCCTCGGTCAAGCGCTTGAAGGCGGGGTGGTAGACGGGTTTGCCAGGCTTGATGACCGACGGTCTCCCGTTTGCACCAGAGACAATGGAAATGAGTTCTGCTTGTTCGAGTGCACGAAGGACCGACTCGCCGCCAGACTTGAAAATATCGTCGATGAGAACCTCGTTGTATCGCAGAGACTCTTTCTGGGCGAGTTGCTTGATCAGATACCAAGCCTGTTCAGTGTTCCAATAGCGGTTTCCCTTCTCTTCTTCTGTACCGAAGAGAAACATTTTGAGAAGCTCAGAAGCTGATTGATTGATAATCTCGTGGACAGCCTTGGTAGGAGTCTCCCCGCACTTGATGCGACGTGACAAGAACTCTAGGTCAGTAAGTCGGCCACCTAGCAAATCAATGCAGCTATCGAGTTCCCCCAGATCAGTGCGATATTGCGAGGGTATTTTCTTTGGAGACCCGTCTTTCGGTGCCGGGTCATCCTCGACGTCTGCATCGAGGTGTGTGATGACGAAGCGTTTAGCTTCCTCAGGACCACAGTCGGAAAGCGAGATTTCGCGGAACATGCGGTAGGGCATCGCTTTACACAGAGACTTGCTATAGGCGACGTCGTTTGTTAAGAAGATGACATGAGCGACGTTGGTAGTTGTGAGAAGGGCGGCCCAATCTGCAATCTTGTCATAAACGATACCGCCTTCCTGGCTCTTGTGCAAGAAATTATCAATGACAACGACCGGACGGCGTTCTGGGTGAGCTTCGAGCCATTCATCGTCTTCCAAGTGTGCGTCCTTGTCATTCTTGTGCCGGTTGTCCAAAGCGATCTGTCGGAGAGCCGAGGCTGTAGTGTTCCAGATTTTGCTGAGTTGAGAGTCCATGGTTTCCGAAAAGCCAGTGTTGACGCCTGTTGCACCCTGCGCAGCCATGTCGATCATACCACTGATGCTGTTCATCCAGCTGAAAACGGGCCTGTAGCCGACAGACAACGCAGCGGCGCAGATAGTAGCGCTCTCTCCTCTGGCTTCCTGGATAGGCTTGCAGTCAATAATGAGCTTGAGTTTCCTGTCTTGCAAGGCTTGGTCGACTACCAGCTCGCGTTTACCCGAGCCCTTGGGGCCTTGAACGATGATGAATGTTTCCGCAGTTTCCACTAGCCAAGTCCGAATCTGCTCGATATTGTCCTTTCGGTCATCCCAGATAGCATCCATGCCATCGTCGTCGTCGCGTTTCTTGCCTCCGCTGATGATATCTGTAGCATAGCCTTTGATCCATTGGTACCATTTGTTTTCTTCAATGTGAAAGTTGCGAGTGATGTGAGCCTTGACGAAGAAAGTTCGGATGCTACATGCTAGTTAGAACCGTTCGCATCGTATTGGAGGGTCACTTACGGATCAAACACAACGGCGACCGTACCAGCGATAAGAGCGGCTATGACGGGAATGATAATACGAGGGTGATTGAAGATCCAGTCTCTGATGTAGCGAGGTTTGATCTTTTGCTCATACTTGAGCCTCAAGATCGTGCCTTTCTTTCCGCCGCCCTCAGCCTCCGAGACGATATATCCGTGCATGCAGTTTCTAGCCATGATAGCCTTGCCAATACTAGAATAGTCTAGGTAGGCGAACTTCGGAAGGAACTTGGAGTCGGGAGGTTGCATGACAATGTCACTTAGCTTTCCGTACGGCCTGAAGAACTGGAAGAGCTCTTCTTGACTCAGCTCGACCGCCTCGGTAGCGGGAGCGCCCGGCTCGCCAGATACAAACTCAACGCGCAGACGTGAGCAAGGTAGACGCATGAGATCTTCCACCCAAGGTCTTCCCTTGACGGCCTTCGCACGCATCCGCTTCCAGGGGCTCCACCAGGGCCTCACAGGCTCATCTCTTAGGTATTGTTGCAGAGTCTTCTCGATCTCGGATGCTGTCGCATTTCCATCATGAGAGAACTTGACAAACGCTCCACCTTCTCGCATGCGAGGAAGTACTTCAGCACAAGTAATGTTCAGGTTTCGCTTAGCACTCGCCCTCTCAATGACAGTCTTCGGATCTGTGCCGGAGACGCTGGGACTGATAAGTCGATCCAATATCCCGGGCATCGGGAATCCCAATACTTTGCGTATCTGGATTGGAAAGACATTGTTGAAGAAGAAGATACCTTCGTTGGGGCCAGCGCTGATGTGACCAGTTTTGTCTTCACCAGCCTGCAAGCCAGTGACATATCGGACTGGTCTTTTCAAGCGTATATCTGATGATTTCCAAGTTGATGTAATCAATGGCGACACAGTCCTGATGGTCCGTTAGCAACTCCATAACGATCGACAGCCGGGATCAGACTTCATCAACCCACCTTGCTGGTCCATGCAGAGGGCGACAGCCGGCATGATGCCAACCTGAGCGGGGTAACATTTTCGACTGCTCGCGGATCACCGGCACATGGCGATGGTGGCTCGCAGAGGAGTTTGAGCAAGTGAGCAATGCTTGTTGCCTGCTTTCCTAGCGGGTCTGGAGAGGGAAAGCGTGTGACGTCACCGACCACGAATCTTGGCTTTGTGCATCCGCGACCGCGCCAGCAAGCGAAGCGAAGCCACAACGCTTGAAGACGTCGAAAGCAATACTCAGATTGACATGATTTCGTAGATATGTGCATAAATAGTGGTCAATGTGCCGTCTAGAATAAGCACCCTTTATCACCAGGCGATTGAGCTTGTTAGAAGTACAGCAAGCGTCACTCGGCAATTGTCCGTCATATACTCATAAACATAATAATTCGCATATTTACACAAATTGTTGCGAAAGAAAAAGTACAACCAAGGAGACATAGTACACTGCAAGTGCCGCCTAGTTGACTCCGCATACTGAAAAGGTATCGTGCAGGTAATGAGAGAACATGCGTAAGAATCAAGTCGCAAAACGCCAAACGATCGTTAATACACCCGTAAACCCGTCTTTTATCGTGACCCTCTTTTCCGTAATCTTGTCTTCGTACAAAATCATTACACAATTATAGAAGCGTCTAAGCGGCGACGGTGACCAGCTTCTCCTTGAGAGCACCGCTGGCATCCATCATAGCCTCGTAAGGTGGGCGCTTGACGATACCACCAGTGACAGGCAGAGAAGTGCCGTAGCCGGTAAGGAAGGTGTCAACGTCGCGAGCGCACTGGCGACCCTCGTTGATACCCCAGACGATGAGTGACTGACCACGACGGCAGTCACCGGCGGCGAAGACACCGGGGAGGTTGGTGTTGTAGTGACCAGGAGGAGTCTTGATGTTCTTACGGCCATCAAGCTCGATGACATCGCTCATGACGCGCTGCTCGGGACCCAAGAAACCCATGGAAAGCAAGACAAGGTCAGCAGGGAAGAACTGCTCACTACCCTCGACATGCTTCATGTCCCAACCACCAGAAGCGGACTTGGTCCACTCAACACGGACGGTGTTGATACCCTTCACCTTGCCGCTGCCGTCGTCGACGAAGTCCTTGGACATGACGCAGTACTCACGCGGGTCCTTGCCCATGTGAGTCTTGACTTCGTTGTGGCCGTAGTCGGTACGGAAGATACGGGGCCACTGAGGCCACGGGTTGTCACGGGCACGCTCTGCTGGAGGCTGAGGCAGCAGCTCGAAGTTGACAACTGACTTGGCACCGTGGCGGACCGAGGTACCAATGCAGTCGTTACCAGTGTCACCACCTCCAATGACGACAACGTGCTTGTCCTTGGCGGAGATGTAGGCATCGTCAGCCAATTCGGAGTCAAGGAGGGACTTGGTGTTCTTGTGCAAGAACTGCATAGCGTAGTGGATGCCGTCCAAGTTGCGGTTGGGGATGGGCAGGTCACGGGCGACAGTAGCACCCGTGGCAAATACAACAGCATCAAACTCTTTGCGCAGAGCTTCGAGGTTAGTCTGGCCTTCCTCGCCAACGGTAATACCAGTCTTAAAGTTGACGCCCTCGGCAGCCATAAAGTCGACACGGCGCTGGACGACCTTCTTATCGAGCTTCATGTTGGGAATACCGTACATGAGGAGACCACCAACACGGTCAGCACGCTCGTAAACGGTGACAGTGTGGCCAGCTTTGTTGAGCTGGTCAGCGCAAGCAAGACCAGCAGGGCCGGAACCGATGATGGCAACAGTCTTGCCAGAGCGGACCTGAGGTGGCGAAGGTACCATCCAGCCCTTCTCAAAACCACGGTCGATGATGGCGCACTCAATGGACTTGATGCCGACGGGGTCTTCGTTGATACCAAGAACACAGGCACCCTCACAAGGAGCGGGACAAACGCGACCAGTGAACTCGGGGAAATTGTTGGTCTAGAAGCTGATGTTAGTACAGTCGATACCCGTGGTTGGAGCAAACATACCATAAGAAGACGGTTGAGGGCATCACGCCACTGTCCCTGGAACACCAACTCGTTCCACTTGGGAATGATGTTGGAGATGGGGCAACCAGTGTCAGACTGGCAGAAAGGCACACCGCAGTCCATGCAGCGAGCGGTCTGGTACTTGAGCTCATCCTCATTGAGACGCTGGTTGAGTTCGGCCCAATCGCGTGTTCGAGTCTTGGGGTTGCGGTACTTCTCGGAGCGGCGCTGGTACTTCATGAAACCGCGTGTCTTGTCAAGGACGAGCGCCTTCTTCTTCTCAGCCTTGGCGTCGGTAACACTCTCTTCGATATCGAGCAGGTCGCTCTTCTTCTTCTCCTTGGCTTCGGCCTCAGCCTCCTTGTTGCGAGACTCCTCGTGGACGTTTCGGACGGCGTTGCCAGCCAAAAGAGGAAGAGGGTACTCGTTCTTCTTCTTTTCTGCGGCCTTGGCCTTCTCCTCAAGAAGCACACGCTTGTAGTCGACGGGCATAACCTTGACGAAGCGTGGAAGAGCGCGAGTAAAGTCAAGAAGGATGCGGGCGGCAAGCTCCGATCCAGTGTAGTGGTGGTGGTCCTCGATGAGGCCACGAACGAAGGCAATTTCTTCTGGCTCCTCAATGCCGGAGATTTCAACCATCTCCTGGTTGACCTTCTGCTCAAAGTCCTGATGGATGTCCAGAACGTAGGCAATACCACCGGACATACCAGCAGCGAAGTTGCGCCCAGTAGATCCGAGAACAAGGACACGACCACCGGTCATGTACTCACAACCGTGGTCACCAACGCCCTCAACGACGGCGGTGACACCGGAGTTACGAACGCAGAAACGCTCGGCAGCGATACCACGGAAGAAGCAGGTACCGCGGGTAGCTCCGTACAAGCAGACGTTACCGATCAGGATGTTCTCCTCGGCACGGTATACTGCGTTGCGAGGAGGGTAGATGATCAAGCGACCACCAGACAGACCCTTGCCCACATAGTCGTTGGCATCACCCTCGAGCTCAAGCGTGACACCAGGTGCGAGGAAAGCACCAAAAGACTGTCCAGCGGAACCACGAATGTTGACGTGGATGGTGTCCTGGGGCAGACCAGCCTCGCCGTAACGCTTGCTGATTTGGTAGGAGAGGGTAGCACCAAGGGCACGGTCGGTGTTGACGACATCGCACTCAATGCGGGCGGGGAGACCTTTCTCGAGAGCAAGTTCAGACTCGGCAATGAGCTTGTTGTCCAGACGAACGTGGAGTCGGTGGTCTTGCTTGCGGACGTTGAAAGTGGCGACACCAGGGCGAAGGGTGTGGGCGGGAGTCAGGATGAGTGACAGGTCAATGTTCTCCGTCTTAGCAGTGCGGAGATCGTCGCGGATGCGGAGTACCTCGCAGTGACCGACCATGTCGTTGATGGTGCGGAAACCAAGCTTGGCCATGATGGCACGGAGCTCATTGGCGATGTAGTAGAAGAAGTTGATGACATGCTCGGGTGTACCGGCGAACTTCTTCCTGAGCTCAGGGTCTTGGGTAGCAATACCGACCGGGCAAGTGTTCTGCAATAATCGTTAGCTGCTGTATTTGCCAGGGATTGAGTTCGGAAAGTGAGAGGGTAGGTGTTAGACTGCTGTATCCACCAGCCCATAATGTGGGGGAGTACAAGAGCTACACGTATAGCTGATGTATCCGTCCGCCTATGGGTTAACAGGATCATAGAGTCGAGCATTTAGCTGCTGTATTCTCCAAACCATAGGTTGGTGAGTACGCAGAAGATGTGAAAAGGGGCTGACGGGGGTCGGGCATGACGGAAATCTTCAAAAGGGGAAACCAACCACTAAAAAAAGTTAGTATATGTTTCATATGCAGTTCAGGGGCTTACGGACGGTGACATTTGCGCATCATGATACAGCCCATGGCGATAAGAGGCGTCGTAGCAAAGCCCCATTCTTCAGCTCCAAGAAGACAGGCGATAGCGACATCGCGCCCGGTCCTAAGTTGGCCATCAGTCTGAACAATGACACGACCACGAAGATCGTTAAGGACAAGAGTCTGATGAGTCTCTGCGAGACCCAGTTCCCATGGAAGACCGGCATACTTGATACCAGTCCATCGGGAGGCACCGGTACCACCATCGTGACCGGAGATGAGGATGTGGTCAGCCTTGGCCTTGGCGACACCAGAAGCAACAATACCAACACCGGTCTCGGAGACGAGCTTGACGGAGACACGAGAGCGTGGGTTAGAGCACTTCAAGTCGTAGATCAGTTGCTTGAGATCTTCGATGGAGTAGATGTCGTGGTGGGGCGGGGGACTGATGAGACCCACACCAGGAGTGGAGTGGCGGGTCTTAGCGATGGAGCCAGAGACCTTGTGGCCAGGAAGCTCACCACCCTCACCAGGCTTGGCACCCTGAGCCATCTTGATCTGGAGCTCGTCGGCATCGGCAAGGTAGTTGGAGGTGACACCAAAACGTCCGGAAGCGATCTGCTTGATTGCGGAGCGCATAGTGTCACCGTTTTCCATGCGCAAGCTGCGCTCAGGGTCTTCACCACCCTCACCAGTGTTAGACTTTCCACCAAGACGGTTCATGGCGACGGCGAGAGTAGAGTGTGACTCCATGGAGATAGATCCGTAGGACATGGCACCAGTGACGAAACGGCGCACGATGTCGGTCCAAGGCTCGACTTGGTCGATGGGAATTGGCGCACGGTCATCGAAGTTGAAGTCGAGGAGACCACGGAGCGTGCAGTCCTTGATGCGCTCGTACTCAGCAATGGAGTAAGCCTCGTAAGACTTGTCGTTCTTGGTGCGTACCGCGTCCTGGATGTTGGCCATGGCAGTAGGGTCGTTGACGTGAGGCTCGCCTCCGTCACGCCAGTGGTACTCACCAGTCTCAGCAAGACCAGGCACCTCTACGATGGGGCGCGATGGGTAACCCTTCTCGTGGAGAGCGAAAGCGTCGGAAGCGATCAGCTCAAAGGTCATACCCTTGATACGCGATGCAGTTCCAGTGAAGCAGCGGTCGACAACAGAGTCGTCAAGACCAAGAGCTTCGAAGATCTGGGCGCCCTTGTAGGACTGAAGGGTAGAGATACCCATCTTACTCATGACCTTCAAGATACCACCATCGCAAGAGTGCTTGTAATTGTCGATAAGCTGCTCAGGAGTGAGCTTCTTCCGGATTACACCCTCGCGGTGCATCTTCAAGATGCACTCGATGGCAAGGTATGGGCAGATGGCGTCAGCACCGTATCCAACGAGGACACACATGTGGTGGACTTCACGGGCCTCACCAGTCTCGACAACAAGGGCGGCGTTGGATCGCCACTTGTTGCGGACAAGATGGTGGTGGACCATACCAGTAGCCAAGCAAGCCGATACGGCAACACGGTCAGCAGATGCTGCGCGGTCGGTCAGGACAAGGATGTTGTCGCCAGCCTGGATACCCTCGGTGGCAGCTTCGCAGATGCGGTCGAGAGCGTTCATGTAGCCATCGATGCCCTCGCTCTTGGGGAACGTGATGTCGATGCTCTTTACGGTCCAGTCGTGGTATAGGGTGTGGGTGTTGGTCATGGCCTTGAACTCCTCGAGAGTGAGGATGGGAGATGGCAAGAGCAGACGACCACACTGAGACTCGTCCATCTCGAGAAGGTTACCTTGAGGACCAACGTAGGCCTCCAGAGACATGACAATAGCCTCACGGATAGGGTCGATGGGTGGGTTGGTGACCTGAGCGAAGAGCTGACGGAAGTACTCGTACAGCAGACGAGGCTGGGTGGCCAAGCAAGCAAGAGGAGCATCGTTACCCATAGATCCAAGAGCCTCCTTGGAATCGGCAGCCATAGGGCCAAGCAGCAAGCTGACTTGCTCAAGCGAGTAACCAAACGCTCGTAGGCGAGGGTCCTCGTGAAGCTTGGTCTCAGTGAGTGAGTAAGAAAGGTCAACGCCCTTCTCACCAACAGACTTGACAATCTTGGGAAGGGTGAGGAGGTTCTTGTCGATCCATGCGCGGAAGTCGTTGCGCTCCGAGACAGTCTTCTTCAGCTCAGCGTCATCGACAATTCGGCCAGCGACAGTGTCGACGAGCAACATCCTACCGGGCTGCAGGCGTCCCTTCTGGACGACTCGCTCGGGCTCAATGGAAATAGTACCGACTTCGGACGCGCAAACGATGCGGTCGTCATCAGTAACGTAGTAACGGCAGGGACGGAGACCGTTTCGGTCGAGGTTGGCACCGCAGTACCGTCCGTCGGAGAAGGTAAAAAGCGCAGGGCCATCCCAAGGCTCCATCATGCAAGCAGCCCACTCGTAGAAGGCTTGTTTGGCGGGATCCATAGTATGGTTGCCCTGCCATGCCTCTGGAACCATGAGCATGACTGCTTCTGGCAGAGACAGAACACCGTTGATGGTGAGCAACTCAAGAACGTTGTCGAAAGCTGCAGAGTCGGAACCACCGTCTTCAACAATCGGGTAGAGAAGGTCAAGCTCCTCGCCGAACAGGCTGGACTTCATGACACCCTCGCGTGCTCGCATCCAGTTCTTGTTTCCTCGCAGTGTGTTGATTTCACCGTTGTGAGCAGCCCATCGCAGCGGTTGCGCACGGTCCCAACTGGGGAATGTGTTGGTCGAGAAACGCGAGTGCACCAATGCAAAGTGACCCTCGTAGTCGACATTGAGCAGGTCGTGGTAGTACTCGTAGACCTGGACTGGGGACAGCTGGCCCTTGTAGACAATGTTCTTGTTCGACAAGGAGCAGATGTAGAACCAGTTGTGTAGCCCAATAACGTGTGTAGCCCGCTTTCGCATGACATACAGCTGTCGCTCAAAGTATGCGTTGTCGTACGTTTGTTGGAAGTCAGCCTTGGGCTCCCGGGCATCGCCATAGGCAGTTTTCAGGACGACGAAGGGCTGGAGGATGATGGGCTCTCGTGATAGCGCCGCGGGTCCAAGGAGTGTGGAGTCGCGGGGCACTGTTCGCCATCCGAGCACTCTCAGATCGAGTTGGTCTGCAACATCCTCGAACATGGCCTTGGTCTCATCCAGGATGGTAGCGTCGGGCTTGAAGAACAGGTTACCAGTGGCGTACTGTCCAAGCATCGGCAGCTTGTAGCCTTGTTCGCGCTCGAATTCTTTGAGGAAGAAACGGTGGGGGATGGAAGTCATGACACCTGCACCGTCACCGTCTCGTGCGTCTGAGCCAACGGCTCCACGATGGGTCATGTTGCATAGCAATGACCGTGCTATATAGTTGTTAGCGTTCCATAGCCAGCTGAATTTGTCGTAAATTATTCTCACCATCGGAGACAATCTTGTGGCTGGCCTTGCCCTTGATATGGCTGTACAATTGTCAGTTCTCACACACCTCCCGCAAACCAATTGTTATCACTCACGCAGCGAAACCGACACCGCAAGCATCCTTCTCCAGCTCCGGGTCGTAAAGACCCTGCTTCAAGGGCAGCGCGCCCGCCCAGGACTTGTTCTCCGGGCCATCCTGATAAGCAAACACGGACGAGGTTTGCTCTTCTTCGATCTGGGTATCCTGGGGCAACTTTGTATCTTCGGCGAACGAGACCTTACCCATTATATCGGCGAAAGGCCGAATTTCTGGGTTCGTTGGTGTTGGTGATGGAGGGGTTGCGGGATCGATAGCGGCGTGTGGCGGGGTCGCTCAATGCGTCGATCTGGAGCTGTTGCTCTGGTGTACGAGTGAAGTCTGAGGCGAATGTTAGTCTTCGGCTCGTGAGGAAAACTTATCTCCGAAGGAAGGCGGAAAGATTGAAAAATCAAGGTAACTTGGTACAATTGCGCCTAGAGCTCTAGTCCAAAAGCAAATAATGTGGGTGGGGAATGGTTGCTGCTAGAGTGGGATCGCAGCCATCAATCAATCGCAGAGCTAGCGAAACAATGGGCCGGATTCGTCACCAGCTTCTCTTGCCCGGAAATAGGTGATTGATGGCTATGACGCTCTCCCAGGTCCGGCGGCGAGTGATGTGTTTTCAGAGGACAAAGTGCGCTGATAAGAGAGGTAGCGAATGGGCTAACGCGGGGTGATGGCCAAAGACCAGTAATGTGTTCGCTAATACCACTCGCGCAGAGAGGGGGTGGTGGAAAAGCGCAGTGTATGGCCGCGGATAGTGGAGAGGTGCAGCGGGATACATGTGGGAGGCAGGGCGACTTACTTGCTGTAAAGGCTAGTGGAACAGGCCTCGTCGTCGGCTCGCGGTGTTCCTGCAAGCAACTTCTAGCGATTGTGTTTGAGAGTGCAAGAAGAGAGAGAGAGAGAGGGTCGCGGCAAGTTTGGTGGGCGTGCTTATGAATAAGAGAGCGGAAGGCTCCTGGTGGGGTGGATATTTTCCAGGTGCGCTAACAAGTTCACTTGCACTTTGTCCAATGGCGGGTCGAGCAGCGCGTCGAGGGAGGCGTTGCTGCTGTCACCTAGGGCTTGTCCGTTTGCTCGCCGTTGCGGACTGGGAACTGCCTGGTTCTGGAGTTGGTCTTGGGACTCTATTCGTATCTGATTTCAAGTTGGGTACACTTTGCCAGGCACGTAGCAGCCATTGTCCTTGGGTTTCTGCTGGATACGGGCAAGTATTTCAACCCGCTACTCTCTAGCTATCTATACAAACTACTTGCCATTGTTCTCCATGGCAGTTCACGCAATGAGGCCCGGCATTAGCAATGCTCGTGTGCGGATACGCTCCATGGCTGGCCTCTGCGGCGTGTTGCGCATGGGAAAATTGGCCTACCCCACGGTTTTTCTGCCACTCCATGACGATAAGCAGGGAAGTGATTGGGCATCTGGCGGCGACCGCCCTGCAGTCGTTCATCCGTGCACCTGATCCTAGTCTCCGAAGGTCGGTTTGACATCTGATGACCAGGACTTGCATGTGTTTCCGCCCTTCGTAGCTCCACCGGCTAGATTACCGCTGCATGCCCACGCCGCATCATCTGAATCAGGCCTGCGCCAATTGGGCCGGCGGCCTCGCCTCGGCAAGACACGACTTGTTTGTCGTAATTCCAGAGGGTCATCTCCGGCCTTATCTCTGCCCAAGCGTCTTTCCGGGCGGACGCTCGCGCTTCGGAATTGAGCGTGTCGACGCTCGTTGGACGGGAGATCATATAACCCCGCCATGCCGCAGCGGAGCGCTGCCCATCCTCTTTGCATGTGCACATTCGACGACATCATCGCTGCTCCGACTGCAGTGGACATGACCCGGCTAGCCAATGTCTTGAAAACCAATCTAACTGCTACTTGCGAGCAGCTTTCTGAGCATTGGCCTTGCTTTGAGCGACCCGCCACGCCAGGCGACAAAGCAACAAATGTCCTCATCATCTTCGGAGCAGACCGGAAGCCGCGACTGTCTAGCTAACGGCAACACGTAGCGGGAGACGGGTCACGAGAACAGGCGAATTCCTCTGCCGCATCCATTGCACCCCAGCCCATTTTCCAAGATTGCTGGCCTGGCCGATGTCGCCTCGTACGCTGCTTGCAGCTGTTCCCGCGGCGGATATTCCAGGCACCAACGATTGTAAGGAATCAAGAAACACCACCTGTACAGAGACCCTGAACTAGCGGCAATCTTGCAGCTGCCAATCAACCAAAATTTCCGTAGGATTCGTGTACCTAATGCATTCCTCATTGGGTCACCGCAAGAGCAGAGTGGGAGACTGACCTTTTTCCGGACTTTGTATGAGCGTGGGATATCTGAGTTGAGGTGTTGACAACGCAGAGGTGATCTTCGCAGAAAATGTAGATCGCGCTGAAATCGCTTGGACATGTCTTTGCGGCACAATGTTCGATTCTCTCGCACTCTAGACTAAAGGCATCTGGAGAGTTTTGATGCACGCCCTTTTCCGAAATTTTCGGATTCTCGGTCTGTCCGAAACATTACCACTACGTAAGAAATCAAAAGTAACCGAACGAGGAAAATAGATCTACCCCACCGGCGACGAAAAACGTCCAGATCGATGTACCGATGCGATGGTTCTGGTCAAAGGGGACCCCAGGGCAGCTTCCCATCGGTCCCCTGTCGCACGCCCATCAAAGCAAACCACTTCTGGCGTATACTGGAGGAAAAAAAACCTCCAAAACTATAAGCAACCCGATGCTTCCAGCTGTGGCCCTTGAGGGCAGCCAGGGCTTGCCACCCTCTCAAGTCCCACCACCATTCTCGTCTTCCGAAGCGGAACCGCAGTTCCCTCTCCCCTTCTTCTCCAACGCAAGACGCTGATGATGGGGTCGGGTTGGGGGGGCTGTTCAAAGCGGTTCCGACGAAGCTTTGCATCCTATTTCTTCCGATTGTCTTACAAACTTCCACAACTGTTCCATGTACATCAAAACAGCGTAGAGGTCACACACGAGAAAAACCCCCACGCAAATCCACCAAGCGTATCACAGAGAGCTACAACTGCAATGCACCACGTTCTCGCAACACGCGTAACCGGCCCGGTTCAACGGCGCCTTTTCCCTGCGTCTTTCTTTCCCTTTCTCGGGGTACATACGTACGTACGTACATGGAGTATGGTCTTACATAACGTGACCCTTTTTGCATACACACAACGAATACGAATGTATGACATGCATTTTTGACCCCTGGCCCTTTTCTAATGTCGTAGGCAGGGTACTTGGATTCTTCCATTCACAAAAAAAAAAGAACGATGCTAATTGGCGTAGTAGGCAGGTAGGTAGAATGTGCCCCGAGTGTGGGATGTTCCGGCATGATCAACATGGCATGGTGGCTGTATATCCTCAATTAATCGAGCGTGCGCGCTGTGAGATTATCCGCGTGTTGTTTGGGTTGGATTGTTGTTGTTGCTGCTGCTCTGTCTGTGGTGTCGGGCTCGCTGGCTGGCTGGCTGGCGAGTGCATACCTCGAGCAAGGTGAGTTTGGACAAGGGGGACCGACGAACAACACTTGACAAAAGCTCCTTGTTTTCTTCCCTCTTCCTCTAACCCTTATCTGCACACATCTTTTCTACAGCATCTCTCATGGTCCCTATTGCTGTGATTACTGATACAACTGCTTCCCACAGCGCGTCAACCGCTCTCCGCATCAACCCTGCTCCCTACCGCGGGGCAGCAGCCCCTTCACGCTAAACAGCCCAGCCCGTCAGTGCAGCATCTCTCCACGACGTAAACAGCAGAAAAAGTTTCCAAGCGCAGAATTTTTTGTGTCATTCTTGTTTTGATTTTCAATTGTATATACGCCCGATGCTATCGCGACACACGCGAAGACGGTTATTCAAAAGGTCCCCAGTTTTGCCCATTGTTCGCGCGCAACAAAAACAGACGAGGGAGATGCCGCGTCGCCCCCACATAATCCAGCTGGATACATACGCGCGCGCAATCCAGACTGCTATCCAAGTATGTAGTTTTCATCGTTCTCCCGCTGATTTCCCTCCCCGAATGCTCGCTGTGCAACGTTATCAAGAAAGACGAATCCAGAAAATGATTTGATTTGGGATTGATTATCTGTTGTTTCGCGTCGTAAGAAGATCTGTGAAAGACGGGTTGGTTAGCGGGTTATAGTTAAAGGCGGTGAGCGGATGGATTCATGGGCGGATGGATGTAGCTGAGGACACGCAAAAGGTACGTACCCAAGAGACAAAGAGAAAGGGGAAAAAAGGTGCTTCACGCAGCTTTTCTTCTCTCTCTTAATCCTTCATCTGGTCATCGGGGTCGACAAAGTCATCGTCCTCGTCCTCGTCGTCCTCGTCACCGAGCTCCTGGTTGGCCTTGGCGAAGTCAATGTTCTTGCCACGCGTGCGGCTGCTCATGATGTTGGCCGTCTCAATCTCCTCCATGTTGTCCTCGTCGGGTTCTTCGGCTGTTTTCATTTGTTAGTTCGCTGCGCTTCAGCCGCATGGGTTCGCGTGTGGAGAGTGGCTTACGTTCACCAGCCTGTTGCGCGATCATGTTAGCTGTTTGCGCTGGCATGGGGGTGGCGGTGAGGGAATGGAACATACCTGATCTTCAACACCGGACTCGTCGCTGGAGTCGTCGTCCATGGACTCTTCCACTGTCTCGCCTTCTTGGGCCTTGCCCTTGCCCTTGACGTCGGTAGCGGGGTCCTGGACACCCTCCATCTGCTGGTTCTCTGGCTGTGCGGACATGGTGAAGGCTTCGGGGTTTCGTGTTCAGTTTCTCGTGGGTCGCAATGGACGGATTTGACGATTGCAAGGGCGATTGAGGGGTTGGCAGTTTGGTGTTGGTAGCAGCGGTGTAGAGCAACAATTCTAGGTGAAGCGCCCTCCGTCTATCCTTGCGTTGCGGTCTAGCCTAGAACGGCTTGGTCCCCTAGACAACGCGTTCCGTTTGCAGCAAATAGCAAACATTAGCGCGTTGGTTCTGGACCATCGATATTCGCCATTGAAGCATACCCGTGGGCGAGTCTTTCGCGCATATCATGCATCGCGACCTAATGCACCAAAACAGAGACGAGAAAAATTGAGCAGAATCGAATGTCAAAGTAACCACTTTTTGGAGGTATCGTAGATTCATTCCGCAAAGACCGGATACACCGTCGTCAATCTCCCATGAATGTCGTTACCACAAGTCATCCTCAAACCCCACTCATCAGCCCTCTAGTGGTGAAACAACCGAATGTGCTGCTCAACAAAGGTGATGCCCAGCTTCTCACTCGTCTCAAACACCGCGCCGTCATTCTGGCTTCCTGTGGGCGCAGCAATGTACTTGGCACCACTCCTGTGCGCCCTGAAAACATTGTCGATGAAGGGGAAGAAAGCGTCGGAGCTGACTGCGACACTCTCCATCTTCGATAGCCACTCCTTGCGCTCCTCGGTGGAGAAGGGCTGGGGGACCTGTCCCTCTTCAAAGTGAGCCTCGAAGTCGTCGCGCTCGATACCTGACTCAGGGACGAGACCTGAGCAGAGGAGATCGATGGCGTTGGACTTGGAAGGACGCTTGGTGCCCTTCTTGAAGTTGAGGTTCAGTGTCCTCGAGTGGAAGCGCATCCACCAGTTGTCGGCCTTGTCACCAGCCAAGCGGGTGCAGTGAATACGTGCTGCAGTATGTTAGCGACTATCTATACGCGAGCGTAATTGAACTTACACTGCTGTCCGGCTCCAAGTCCGATGATTTGGCCGTTGAGCGCGTAGCAAACACTGTTTGACTGAGTGTACTTGAGCGCAATGGTAGCGACGGTCAGATCGCGCTGCGCTTGTTCTGGGAGAGCTCCAGAGTTCTTGGGCACGATGACGGTGTTGAATGTGTCGGAAGGAACAATCTTGGCGTCATTGCGGTGCTGCTTGAGCGTAATGCCAAACACAGTTCTGGTTTCTTCGGGGCCTGGGACGTATTCGGGGTCCATCTGGAGAACCAAGTACTTTCCACCCTTTTTCTTCTTGAGTATCTCGAGCGCTTCGGCAGTATATCCAGGAGCAATGACACCGTCAGAGACCTCACGGCTAATGATCTTCGCGGTAGGAACCTGCATTCTGTTAGCCACTCAGTCAGGGTCATGGCGACTGCCAGCTACTCACATCAACCTCAGCCGACAGAGCAATCATGTCGCCGAAACTTGACATCCTGTCGGCACCACGGGCCCTCGCGTAGGCCTGTGCCAATCCTGACTTCTCGATACCCTCAATGTCGTCGACCATGTACACCTTGCGCTCTACCTCGCTCAGAGGGACTCCAATCGCTGCACCGGCAGGTGAGACGTGCTTGAAGCTGGCCGCGGCTGGGTAGTTCAGCGCCTTGGTCAGCTCTTGGACGAGTGGCCATGCGTTGAGGGCATCAAGCAAGTTGATGTATCCTGGAGAACCGCAGAGTACCTTGAATGGTAGGGACTTCTCCGGCATGGAGACGGTCGCAGGCTTCTGATGTGGGTTGGCGCCGTAGCGGAGAGTCTGGAACTGGTCGCCGTCGCCGGCATACTTCTTCCTGAAAAACTCGGAGATGGCGGTGTCGTATGACGAGGTTTGCTCGAAAGCCTTGAGCGCATAACGCTGCCTGCTGGTCTCTGAGACCTCGCCGTCCTTCTTGAGTTCAGTAAGGAGGTCATGGTAGTCGTTGGGGTCGCTGATGATGGTCACGCGGGCGTGGTTCTTCGCGGCGGCCCTGAGCAGAGTCACACCTCCGATATCGATTTCCTCGACTGCCTCGGGGATTGTGACGTTGATGCGCGCGACTGTCTCGGAGAAGGGGTAAAGGTTGCATACGACAAAGTCAATCTTGTCGATGCTGTTGGCGGAAAGGTCGGAGTCGTCCGAGTCGAGGTTGCGCGCGAGGATACCACCGTGAACAGCAGGGTGCAGCGTCTTGACGCGCCCACCGAGCATCTCAGGCGCCTTGGTGATGGCCGAAACATCTTCGACGGGGAAGTTGGCCTGACGGATCATCTTGGCCGTACCGCCAGACGCAAGTAGGCGGACACCGCATTCATGCAGTCCCTTTGCCAGGTCAAGAAGACCGGTCTTGTCATAAACGGACAGGATGGCTGTCGCGTACGATTAATCGCTTTCCTCAGACATTGTTATGCATCTTGCTCACCTGTCTTTTGGCCGCCCATATTGACTGATTCTCTGGGTATCTAAGAATTAATTGATAGATAGCAGACAGTGTCAAGTCAGTCTGGGGTATAAAGTAATGGCGCACGACACTGTGGAGATTTTTTTGGCATCGCGGGGCTCAAGACTGACCTCATTTCGCTGCCCCTCCATGGCGCTTGTCCGATTGGCCAAAGCGTAACCGCTTCCGCACCTGCGCCATGCGAAACTTCGCGATTGTCTTCAACGCGTCAGTATCGACAGTCGTAGCCTTTCGGGGCTGATTCACGTATTGATGAATCGTAGCATCAAAACCCTGGGCGTCTCGATGGCGATGTCTTGCTCCCACGCAGTGTCAAGTCGCCTAGCCAATCGCCATTGCCATGTCATGTCTCACGCCTCGGCTCTCCGTCTCCAACCCATCGATAAAGCTGACGAGATCGCCTTCCATGTCGCGTAGACTCTCTACTTGTCTCTGTCCCGAAATACGTGTTTTGTTTTTCTGTATAGATTCCGTGCAAGGTAACACGGGTACAAGGTACTTTATCCCCAACTGATTCCAGCCGACACCATTGTACTCTTGTCAAGCGCGAGCTTGAGCTCCGACGACACCATGGCAGCACATAACCGAACCGAGGATTTGATCAGTCATCTCCAATCCGTTCTCCTTGAGCTCAACGCGAACCCCTATCCAGACGTCGCGTGCCCACCAAACCTTCCGAAACGCGCTTCCGTAGCCCTGATCCTGCGCATACAGCCCAACTATTCGCATTGGCCCGACAGCTCTGACAGCCCTCTACCAGCGCGGCGCCGACGCTCATCCGCCGTGAAGCCCAAGGACGAGTTTGATTTTGAATCATCATTGAGCGCTTTCTTTGGACAAGAATGGGTGAAACATGGTGACCCCGAATTGTTATTCATAAAACGGGCAACTAGGGTTGGAGACAAATGGAATGGGCATGTTGCACTTCCTGGCGGGAAGCGCGATCCCGAGGATAGCGACGACCAGGTGACAGCCGCGCGAGAAGCACTGGAAGAGGTCGGAATCGACCTAGGCCCGGACAATGCGATTGCTGTGGGTAATTTGCCCCAGCGCATCGTCACAACGAGTTGGGGAAAAGTCCCGTAAGTTCATCTCTCGAAACTTCAGCCATGCCAGCCAATTGCGCATGGCTTCCAACACGTTTTAAGCACTGCAGCTAACAATCACCACAGCCTCATGGTACTATGTCCCTACATCTACCTGCTCACCTCCCCATTCTACCCTGCACAACGCCTACAACCCACCGAAGTAGCCTCCTCACACTGGGTCCCTATCCGCGCGCTCCTCTCGCCCGCTCTACGCACCCACGAATACGCCGATGTCTCCGCACGTCTCGCAAAGTCCGAGCTGGGCATCAAGCGCTGGTTCCTACAGGCAATGCTAAGCAAGATGATGTTTGCAGCCATACAACTAGTCCCAGCAAACTCAACACACTGCGCGACCATTCCGGACTTTATACCCATCGCCGATGCGCCGCAAGGTGTATTGAGTAATCTCAGAGATTCCCTCGGAGGCCCGGAGTCGAGATCTAGAGACCGCAAACCCCCGCTGCTACTCTGGGGCTTGACGCTCGGTGTGGTCAGCGACTTCCTCGAACACATGCCACCTCACAATGCACTGGAGCTGTGGACGTATCCGACGTTTACAAATTGGGATGTGCGGTTCATCATGTGGGCCATGTCGTACCGGTTCCGAAAGCAAAAGTCACTGGAGATGAGCACAGCTGCGTCGAGTGTATCAACTACCACCAGCAAAGACACGAACGAGCTACCCACGCAAGACCTTCCGGGAATAGGCAGTGAAGCGCTTGGCTCTTTGGAAGAAGAGAAACCGGGCGAGGTCGGCATAGCTGGGCTGGGTGTTGGAAGGGGCTGGGGCCAGAGTGGAAGAGCTAAGATGATGGCTAGAGGTGCTGCTGTCAATTCGATGCTGGAGGGATATTATCCGTTTGTTAGACGGGCTGTGGCTACTGCGCTTGTTGGAAGAATAAGTGTCGCAGCATTGGCCGCTTATTTCGCCTGGAGGAATCTCAAGGCTAGATAGCTGGTTGTGCGAATAAGATAGAAACGGAAGATTTCGTCTCGATCAATCCGTGCAGTCTGCCTCAAATCTAGACTCTGTCTTTTGCAGCCCTGAGCAGTTTCAAACATCCGTGCGTAAGTGATGAGTAGATCTGGTAAAGTAGCTCAAGTTTTGAACCTCACCCATTTTCTCCACAAACGCGCGGAGCATACACCTTATATGTTTTTGATATATACAGGGAATCGATTGTTGATTTGTGTTTCTAGGGGTTCTTTTTTTTTCTTCTTTTGGGCTGGTCCTTTGGGGCATGGTATGGGATACGTACGGCTGCGGCCATGATAATATAATCGCTGGGTTTCATCTTCATGTCAGGCCGGAAACGGGTCGTGATGAAGCCGACGAGGGTGGCCTCGGTGGCGAGCACTAGAGCGAGGGAATCGAAGTATGGTTTCTATGTTTCTGTTGTCGAGCGTCCATGGTAAGTGGGAGGTGGGAAATTCAATTCGCTCCTGGAAGAAGAAGTATCTTGGTTGTCAAAAAGGTAACTTTCAGGAACACGAAACAAAGAAATAGAGAAGGGACTGCTGCTACAAGTTGCAGTCGCAGTCGCAGTTGGAATCTCAGAGCCCAAACTCTTTCGTTGTCGCGATCTTCACCCAAGTATACCTCACCCACCCGCTTCTCTACTATTGGAACAGATTCTCTCTTTTGCCCTCTTTAAACCGCGACCTCCATTCTTCCGCCACACTTTCGATCCCTATTCCCTGATGACATCCCCTCGTCTTGGAGCCGTCTGTCCGCTTATGATGCCATTGCGCGGAACCCGCTTCCCGACTCGGTTGATTGGCAGCAATGGACTCCGTACCTGGACGCTTGAAGATGGACCCGCGTCGCCCTTCTCCTTACCTCTTTAATCTTGCAATAGATGAGGCTGGGAAGTTTGACGTATAGAACGAGACTTAGTTCAAGAATGCTGAAGAAGCTGGGGTAAGGGCGGAGAAGATGCTTGAAGCGGTTTCTTAACTCCGCGCTGCAGCGGCATGTAGCACCGTTTCGAGTAGGTGAGATTGAGGCTGCGGGTTATGCGACTTTATTGAGAAGAAAGCTGCAGGGTATGTTCGCGACAAGGTAGGTTATTTCGGTTTCTTGTGTGCCGGCGAGTTTTTGCTCTGGATTAATCTTCTACAATGCGCATGTTTTAATGGGTTTTGGGTGTAACGTCCCCAAACCGCCATGTTCGCGATGCGCTTCTTCTTCGCCACCACCGCTCTTTGCGTGCTGCATGCATCTACCTTTGTCTTCTCGCTCGCAACACCCCATACAGCACGCTATGAGACTGTGAAAACAGGAAATGGGCTAATTACAGGCCATCGCTCGCCACAGGTAGATGCAGTGTGGGAGTACCTTGGTATCCCGTACGCGCAGCCCCCAGTGGGTGGCTTGCGCTTCGCCTCGCCGCAAAAATACAAGGAAAACGCGTCGGCGTTGTATGTGGCTTCGGATTTTGTAAGCAACCCATGCTTCCACCGCCCGTGGAACTAAACGTGGTAGTAGAGACTGGGAAAAGAATACGGCTGACCATCGATGTTGTAGGGATAGTAGGTAACAAGCTGTGCGAGACTGGATGCGAATTGCGGAGATTTGACCATGATATACAGCGATTGCCCACAGCAAGCAGCGACGCAACCGGACTTCCCTGGCTTCACTGCTCAAGCGAAGCGGATACTGAGTTATTTTACTGCTGCAGCGGGGACGAGGCGAAGTGAAGATTGCCTTACGCTAAATATATGGACAAGAGAAACGTGGGAGACGTTGGAGAATGGGACCAAGAAACCAGTCTTCGTCTTGTTCCATGGAGGACGTAAGAAATCACTCTCGTTGCGCCATTCACTCAGCTGCCCGATGCAAATTTGCACCTTTTTTTCTATTTTCTATCTTTCTAATATGAATTCAGGGTTTGCGGGAGGCAACACAAACACGCCCTTTGCTTCTGGCCAGTACCTCGCCGCCACAGAAGATATAATTGTTGTTTCGGTGAACTACCGATTAAACGTCTTCGGCTTCCCTGGCGCACCTGCAGCAGATACAAACTTGGGGCTGCGGGACCAGCGACTCGCCGTAGAGTGGCTTCAACACAACATTGCAGCGTTTGGCGGTGATGCAAAGAAAATTGTCATCGCAGGTCAATCTTCTGGGGGCGCGGCCGTAGACTGGTGGGCTTATGCGTACAAGCAGAATCCCATTGTGCACGGCTTGATGTCCACGTCTGGAAATGCGTTTAGCTTTCCTATGAACTCTGCTCAGAGACAGCGGGCGAATTGGTACAACGTCTCCTCCTTGCTTGGATGCGGAGCGGATTCTGGCGGTAATGATACAACGCTACATTGTATGCGTCAGAAGCCTTGGACCGCGGTTTCAGAGGCTGTAGGAAGGATTGCTCCAAGCCCTGGTGGCAGTCCTGTTCGATCAACGCCACCGTTCTATCCCTTGGTCGATAACGAGACCATCTTCGCCGACTACATTTCCCGCGCAGAGTCGGGAGATTTCGCCAAACTACCTTACTTCCATGGCCACAATGATAACGAGCAGGGCTACTATGTTATACCGGCTTTTGCGCAAGGCCGTAACGTGACAAAGCAACAGGCAGATCAGTTCCTCCTCGAATCGTTCGTCTGCCCGGTCTCCTTCTCAGCTAGAGCACGCGTCAACGCCAGTGTGCCCACGTGGGCGTACCGATATTTTGGTGACTGGGGCAATACGCGTTTGTATCCTACGAGTGGCGCGTATCACGGAAGTGAATTGCACATGATTCTCGGTGGCGCGGAAGATGCTAGTGGGCTTCCTGGGTCACGGGCGCAGAAAGAGACGGTGAGGCTTATGCAGAGGGCGGTTGCCGCGTTCGCTGAGAATCCAGAGAATGGACTAAAAAAGCTGGGATGGCCGGAATTCCGGCCTGGAATGGAAAGCTGGGGTGAGATTGCGAGGGAGAATGAGCCGGTTGTGAGATTTGCGAGGCCGGAGAAGTATGATGGCATATGTGAGGACGTGGTGCTGGGAGCATTTTCGGATATGTCTTAAAGTGAGACGAGGTATAAATTATGTAAGGTGAGCATGTTAGGGTGCACGCGCAGATGCGATTTGTGTTGTATAACTAGAGTGAAGCACTAGTCGTGCCTTCCAAAGTGAAGTCTGGGAAAGCGCAATGGAGACGCCGAGACAACACGTGAAAGCCATGTGGTTCTGTGCGATCAGATTGCAGCCTTATCACATGTACCATGGATGACAAAACATGGTCTTGACCAGCGCCAGCGACCTACCAAAATGCGCCTGGCGTTTTTACTATAGCTCCCCGCCTTAGCTCGATCGTGGGAGGCCCGTTACTTCCGTTGAACGGGTGGTAGGGGCCACCCTTTGCTTGTGATCCACTTCCCGGTGCAGTGGTGGTGGGTGGGGTTTGCATGTGAAAGTCTGGAGTGCAGCTTCATGTGTGGCCGAGCGTGACGAACGCCACTTAGGCTCCCCATGCAAAATCCAGGAGGATTCAGTCCCTTGGCGTTTTCCCGAGGGTATTCAAGCTCATGCATCAAGCGGTCACAAGTACCGGCCCAACGATGCTGGCGGAATAGATGAGCGTCGACAAGCGCGTGTAATGCGGGGTGACTTGAGCATCTTGTGACGGTGAGTTTAAAACTTGAGGGAATGAATGAGCCCTAGCATCGCTTCGAAACATTACGCAGATCCTTTGTGCAAGGTCACGTTACACTCGATAGCAGAGATAAGATGGGCTTCATGGCTGCCGATTACGCCAAGTGATGGGCTGGACCGGATGCGCGATGACGGAGACATGTCCTTGAGGCTACACAATTCCAGATATATCAGCTTATCTTTTAGCAGACCCCGCGAGTTAAAAGACGGAAAGCTTCTCATCCCTTGTCTTGCGCTTACTATGCCTCCGAGAGCGACGCGTGGTGGCATGAGGAGCACGAGATGTGTGGCCCAGAAGTGGATGAACCTCGGTGGTGTCGCGGGCGAATCAATCTGGTTGAATGGTTCCTGACGGCGCTAAGTTAGTCCCTGCAGGAGCCCTGGTGGGAGCATTCCGACTTTTTGCGATGCGCGCCCACAGTTGTTTTTCTCGAGCCATTGCGGGCCCCAGACCGGTGCGCTGTTCATCTGCTCGAGACAGCGTGTGATGGGAATCCAGTAGGGTGCAATGGCAGTATCTGCGCACTGTCCCGGTGGCAAACGGGCCCTCGACCACAGTCGGCGGCTTCTCCTCGCCTGGTACCTGCGGCTTGCCTCTAGGCGAGACCGTGGGCCGTGAGCGCTACACAGTGCAGGCTGTGATGGGCACAAACTGGCGGTCTGCTCGCCGTACTTTGGCCTAGCAATGCGCCAAGAGAGCGGATAGAAAGGATGTGCTGAAAATTCAGGGCCTGGCACTGGGACGTTGCGGGATGGAGCTAGAGAATGCGGGCTGCGGTCGCGCGTCTCGGTGGATATGCCACAGCATCTCACGCCCCAAGGACTGTGCTCGACGTGTCCAATGCGGTGGCAAGCGATTGCGGCTACGAGAGTAATTTTTCCCGAGTGGAGCGAGATGTACAGAGGTAGAGTCAAACAGTCTTAGTCTATGGAGCTGGAGTTGTCTGATTATCGAAGCGAAACGGCTTCTCGAACGCCCCTAGCCCATGCATGGCCAGAAATTCATCGACACCGCCTTTGGGAGTCCCTGTTTAAATTCTGCAGCATCCCGCTCTCAGCTACCCTCCCCTCCTTCAATCGGTCTCTCTCTCCCTGCTGATTCCTGAGCCATTGACTCACCTGCACTTCTCGGTGCTGTTGCTCAACAACCCGCGGCCTGCATCTCAACAGTTTGTAGCTCTTACTGCTGCAACTACAAAGGCGGCTTGCTCCACACTACACCACCTTCTCTCCTCCCACCCACCTCTACCCTCAAAACCATGGCAACAACCACTGCCCGTCCTCAGCAGCCTGCGCTGAAGAGGAATATTACGGCTGATTCGACTGCCAACTCTGTCTCGGCCTCGCCCTTTGACAGCCCAGTCGGCTCGGCCTCCAACACCTCGCTGTCCTCGCTGGACGAGCAGCCCCAGAACACCAAGAAGCCCCACGGCAAGCTCCTTGACACCTACGGCAACGAGTTCGAGATCCCCGACTACACCATCAAGCAGCTCCGCGATGCTATCCCCAAGCACTGCTTTGAGCGTTCGGCCGCCCGCGGTCTGGCCTACGTCGCCCGCGACCTGGCCTCGCTCGCTACCACCTTCTACCTTTTCCACAACTATGTGACCCCCGATACGGTCCCCTCCATGGCCCTGCGAGCAGCGCTCTGGGCTGGATACACTGTTCTCCAGGGTTTCTTCGGCACTGGGCTCTGGGTTCTCGCCCACGAGTGCGGTCACCAGGCCTTCTCGCCCTCCAAGACGCTCAACGACACCGTCGGCTGGTTCTGCCACTCCCTCTTCCTCGTCCCATACTTCTCGTGGAAGATCTCCCACGGCAAGCACCACAAGGCGACTGGCCACATGGAGCGTGACATGGTCTTCGTCCCCAAGACTCGCGAGGTTTACGCTACCCGTGTCGGCAAGCTGGTCCACGAGATCAGTGAGCTCACCGAGGAGACTCCCGTCTACACTCTTCTCCACTCTATCGGCCAGCAGCTCGCTGGATGGCCTCTGTACCTGATCACCAACGTCACCGGCCACAACCACCACGACCGCCAGATCGAGGGCAAGGGCAAGGGCAAGAAGAACGGCTGGTTCGGCGGTGTCAACCACTTCAACCCCTCCAGTCCATTGTACGAGAAGCGCGACGAGAAGCTCATCCTGCTCAGCGACCTCGGTATCGCTCTGGTCATTGCTGCTCTCACCTGGGTCGGCAAGAGCTACGGCTTCAACAACCTCTTCGTCTGGTACATCATCCCCTACTTCTGGGTCAACCACTGGCTTGTCATGATCACCTTCCTGCAACACACCGACCCCACCCTGCCCCACTACGACGCCGAGACCTGGACTTACACCCGCGGTGCCGCCGCTACCATTGACCGTGAGTTCGGCTTCATCGGACGCCACCTCCTTCACGGCATTGTCGAGACCCACGTCCTCCACCACTACATCTCTACCATTCCCTTCTACCATGCCGATGAGGCTACCGAGGCCATCAAGCCCATCATGGGCAGGCACTACCGCTCCGACACCAAGGATGGCCCCATTGGCTTCCTCAAGGCTTTGTGGAAGAGCGCCCGCTGGTGCCAGTGGGTTGAGCCGAGCGTCGGTGCTGAGGGCGAGGGCAAGGGTGTTCTATTCTTCCGCAACCACAACGGTCTCGGTACGCCACCCCAGAAGATTGATGCTTCTGCATCCATCAAGGGTGCCAAGATGGAGGTCGGCCCTGAGAGCGACAATGAGTAGGCAATAATTACGATGTTATGTTTTGGCGTGGAGTATGCCGTCCACACAACGGCGTTTTGGAGTAGCCCTCACGAGGCTGCGCACCTTTTTCTTCTTCATGTCTAGCATTAGACCTTAAACGGACTACACAGCGTAGAGTTCGATGTACTGTTCTGTACAAAAAGCGTGAAAGTCTGTGGACGGATTGTAGCTGATTCCTGAAATAACAAACACGTTAAAAAAGTTCACTGAACGGAATGCGCAAATATGCTTTGGTGAGGTTCCGTGTGAACTGAACGCTTGGGCACCCCCGCAGATGGTGTCCGCGGTGGTCCGGTAAGAAGGTGACTGGCAGAGCCGCATGTCCACTCGGCTCAGTCAGCTGTCCTATCGGCAACGACTCGATAGAAAGCTTTGCCAATGTGTGCGATGTGATATACCAGCATGGCACATTTGTCATCAATAGTGAAGACCATGTCGTGATGCTCCGCAATGTCCCACTGCTGGTACACTGCTGGTACACCGCTACGCACAAGGCACGAAAAACTGGCCGTCACAGAGCTGAAGCCCCTCGCAATTAAGAAATGCGGCAACTGGAGATGCCAAAACAGTAGCAATCCTCTATGGCAGCAAGATTTCATGGCATCTAGCCACATGGCGTTATGGTCACATGGCGTCCTGGAGCTGTGCAGAGCTTCAGACGCCCCCAAGGCGAAAGAAAGGTAAAGTATGTAGCGACGTTGGTAAGGAACAAGATGTCATCAGAAATCCTCATCTGCTCCAGCTACCTCGCACGGTGAGTCGTGCTATAGGGCACGTAATAGAGGATAGCTAGGTAGAGGTGCCAAACTTTCCTACAATAAATTGTGCCCATAATGAGTTGAAGAAGAAAAGGACGGAGGGCGGGCGGCGAGAATTTTGTGGCAGGCGCGGACGGCGCTTTGGCCAATCACGGGCGGATTATTCAAGCGCCAAGGAAAACGCTCCCATCGTGAACGTCAGTTGGAGCTCCGCAGTAACAAGTCCATCGCCATCGCTCAGAGCCTCACAATGCTGCGGCAACACATGATCCGGTCGCTGAAGAGGCCTGCCCAACGCGCAGCCCTCAATGGCTGCCGGGCCTTTACTGCCTCGGCCCGCCGGCCAGCAGAAGTTGAGCTCACTATCGGTTTGTGCCACTTCCCATTGCGAGCGGCGACGTGTGCTAACGGGCCTAACAGATGGAAAGAAGGTATCAATCGAAGGTACGGAGACGAGGCAGACTGTCCCCTGACTGCAAGCACCCCTCTAACGCGTTCAAACAGCCGGTTCGGCTCTTATCCAAGCCTGCGACAAGGCCGGAACTACCATCCCGAGATACTGCTACCACGAGAAGTTGATGATTGCGGGAAGTTGCCGCATGTGCTTGGTTGAGGTGGAGCGGGCTCCTAAGCCTGTGGCCTCGTGCGCCTGGCCTGTACAGCCCGGCATGGTTGTCAAGACCGACTCGCCTCTTGTGCACAAGGCGCGGGAGGGTATCATGGAGTTCCTCCTTGCCAACCACCCTCTGGACTGCCCCATTTGCGATCAGGGAGGCGAGTGCGACCTCCAGGATCAGTCGATGAGATACGGTGCCGACCGTGGCCGTTTCCACGAGCTCGAAGGCAAGCGTGCCGTTGAGGACAAGAACGTTGGCCCTCTCGTCAAGGTCAGACATGTCGAACCCCCGGGCTCAAAATTATGCTGACACCCGGTAGACTTCGATGAACAGGTGCATTCACTGCACACGTTGCGTCCGTTTCTCCAACGACATCGCCGGCGCTCCCGAGTTTGGCTCCTTTGGCCGTGGCAACGACCTGGAAATCGGAACCTACCTCGAAACCGCCCTCGATACTGAATTGTCCGGAAACGTCATCGATCTCTGCCCCGTTGGTGCGCTCACCTCGAAGCCCTACGCTTTCAAGGCCCGACCATGGGAACTGTACAAGACCGAGACCATCGACGTCCTCGATGGTTTAGGTTCAAACATCCGTGTTGATTCTCGTGGTATTCAGGTCATGAGGGTAATTCCTCGCTTGAATGACGACATCAACGAAGAATGGATCAACGACAAGACACGCTTCGCCTGCGACGCCCTCAGCACCCAGCGTCTAGTAAACCCGCTCGTCCGTGTCGATGACCAATTCCAGCCCGCATCTTGGGAGCAAGCCTTGATCGAGATTGGCAACGCCTACAAGAAGGTCGCCCCCAAGGGCAACGAATTCAAGGTTGTCGCTGGCCATCTTGTAGAGACCGAAGCCCTGGTTGCTATGAAGGATCTTGCCAACAAGCTCGGCTCAGATAACCTGGCTCTTGACCAACCCGGTGGTAGCGACCCTATCGCCCATGGAGTCGACGTCCGAGCAAACTACTCTTTCAACTCCAAGGTCTATGGTGTAGAGGAGGCTGATGCTATCCTTCTCATCGGTTCCAACCCTCGATGGGAGGCTGCCGTTCTCAACGCCCGTATCCGCAAGCAGTGGCTGAGGTCCGACCTTGAGATTGGCTACGTTGGCGAGGACTTTGAGAGCACCTTTGAATACGAGAAGCTCGGGGACAACGCCAACGACGTCAAGAGCGCTCTTTCTGGAGAGTTTGGCAAGAAGCTGGCTTCCGCTAAGAGGCCCATGATCATTGTCGGAAGCGGTGTCACTGAGCACGCTGACGCCAAGTCCATCTATGAGCAAGTTGGCGCTTTCGTTGAGAAGAACAAGGCTACATTCCAGAATGAGGAGTGGAACGGCTTCAACATTCTTCAACGAACTGCATCCCGCACTGGTGCTTACGAGGTTGGCTTCACTGTTCCCTCTACCGAGGTCGCCCAAACGAAGCCCAAGTTCGTCTGGCTCCTTGGAGCTGACGAGGTCAACGAGGCCGACATCCCCAAGGATGCTTTCGTTGTCTACCAGGGCCACCACGGTGACCGCGGCGCCCAGTTCGCCGATGTCGTTCTGCCTGGTGCCGCATACACTGAGAAGTCTGTCACATACGTCAACACCGAGGGTCGCGTACAAATGACCCGCGCTGCTGTTGGTCTTCCCGGCGCTGCAAGGGAGGACTGGAAGATTGTCCGCGCCGCATCAGAATACTTTGGCGCAGAGCTGCCATACGACGATGTCGAGGCGCTACGAGACCGTATGGAGGAGATTTCACCTGCTCTCAGGAGATACGACCTTGTTGAGCCTGCATCGCTCCCCAGCTTGAGCCAGGTTCAGCTGGTTGAGCAGAACAAGGGCGCGCAGACGACTGGACAGGCGCTCAAGAACCCAATCGAGAACTTCTTCTTCACAGATGCCATCTCAAGAAAGTAAGTCATCCGATCATTTAGAGTTTTGGATTTACAGTGCTAATCAAGACGCAGCTCACCGACAATGGCCCGTTGCTCCGCCGCCAAGGCCCAGAAGAACCCCAAGACAAACTTCATGGCACCTGGTGAGCCATACCCACAAGTCGCATATGGCCCTCAGGTATCAGCAGCGGCGAATGTCTAGACGAGTGGAATTTGGATCTCTAGGAAACGTAGAATAAGGACTCGTTTGTACATAGCATTTTGAAGGTTCTAGCACGTGATTTCCAAGACGTCAGAGTAGATGCAGAATACCAGCGCTATCGGCGTCACATTGTTCAATAATGGTGTGCCGCCCCAGTCAAGTGAAGGTTGAGGTATTTAACTGCAGAATACCAAGCCTTACCGGAGGCTTAGACAGGCCGTCAGCCAAGGCGCTACGCGTGTGTGACCCACGCGCACCTGTCTCTTGACCTCTGCAAGATACAGACTTCCCCCACAGTTTTCCACTTATATATCTATTATCGAGGACCGCTTCACCTCGAGCCTCGATTCCTCTTGTCGAGCTTCCCCATTTACAATCATTGTTGCTATTGCGTTGATTCAAACGGCCAAAATTTAGCATTTTGACGCTAAAATCCCATCCCACGCATCGCCAGAACATCGATTGAGCTCCCACGTGCTCAGCATCATTCAAGAAAGAGAAGCATATCCTCGTCTATCGTCGCATTGAAAGGCTGGATTTGAAGCAGCAGGAAACAGAGTGGCTAAGCTTCACCGTCAAGCTTCGCCGAGAAATTAGCAGTGCAAGAGCCGACATAGCCGTCTAGTTGAGGGTCTGAGCGTTCTCTGGTTCCAGGGTTCAGTACCAAGGCAAGGCACGGCAGGGCCTCAGCCATGCCTACCCTAGCGATCAACAACTTCAACATTGTCTGTGCGACTTTGGGCGGGTTCATCACGCTTTTCGGGCTGGTTAGTTATTTGATGAAGGAGAAGTTTTATTTGAGTGAAGCATGTAAGTTTGGGGAAAAATTTCAAGTTCTGGGGTAATTGGAGGGAGGATTGCGTCAGCGATATGTTACTTGGTTGCACGGACTGACCCTCTTTTCTCTAGTAATATCACTTGTCGCTGGACTCATCTTCTCGCCACACGCCACGAATTGGATCAGACCGGAAGAATATGCGCTCAACGATGTTCACACGCTGGATACGATTACCCTTTACTTTACGCGCCTTGTTCTCGGGGTGCAGCTGGTACTTGCAGGCGTGCAATTGCCTTCAAAGTACCTGAAGAAGGAATGGAAGAGTTTGGCTTTGTTGCTCGGCCCGGGTATGACGGTCATGTGGCTTGTGACTAGTTTACTTGTCTTTGCCATGGTGCCGCATATCAGTTTCTTGCATGCGCTCGCTGTAGGCGCTTGTGTTACGCCCACGGACCCGGTTCTCTCAAACTCCATCGTCAAGGGCAAGTTTGCGGACGCGAATATCCCGAAAGAGTTGCAGAAGATTATTGTGGCGGAATCTGGTGCAAACGATGGATTGGGTTATCCTTTTCTCTTTCTTCCGCTGTATCTGATTCAGCATATTGGCCACAATGGTCAGGGCTCGGACAATAGTACAAGAGTCGCTATGGGTCTGTGGTTCGGCGAAACCTGGGGCTATACTATCATTCTGAGTGTCGTGTACGGTGCTGCAGTAGGCTGGATCGCAAAGGAGCTGCTCCATTGGGCCGAGGAGAGGAAGTACGTTGACCGTGAGAGTTTCTTGGTCTTTGCTATCACCCTGGCTGTAAGTTTGCAGACATCCCTTTTTCCAAAACGTGTAGCACGTTACTGACGTTTTGTAGCTCTTCATCGTCGGAACAGTAGGAATGATCGGTAGTGACGATGTCCTTGCGTGCTTTATCGCTGGCAATACGTTTACCTGGGATGACTGGTTCCGCCTCGAGACCATGGACGACTCTTTCCAACCCACTATCGACATGCTGCTCAACGTCTCCATCTTCATCTGGTTCGGCGCCGTCTGCCCATGGCGCTTATTCGCTCATTCCCCCGTTATCCCCATCTACCGTCTCATCTTCTTGGGGATTTTGGTGTTGCTGCTACGCCGCCTGCCCATCATTTTCGCCATGCACAAGCAAATCCATCAGATTGAGCAAAGACGCCAGGCGCTATTCGTTGGTTTCTTTGGCCCCATCGGAGTCAGCGCCATCTTCTACCTCTACATCAGTCTCGAGTTTCTAGAAAAGATCCAGGTAAATGGCGAGGTTAGGGAGGATGCGGCGTACCTGATGCAAGTATTAGAGGTAGTAATCTGGTTCCTGGTCATCTGCTCTGTCGTAAGTCGCTTTCCCTCCATTCCTAGAAAACAGCATCTCGAACTAACCGGGTACATAGGTCGTCCACGGCCTCTCCATCCCAATGGGTAAACTAGGTTTCCACATCCCACGTACGCTCAGCACAGCCTTATCTTTTGGCCGCACACCATCCACTGCCCCCGAAGCACCAGAACCAGCTGTCCGCTATTCCGACGAGGAACCAACCACCGATGCTGAAGAGCGTCTGCGCCGCGGTCCTGGGTTTTCGCGCTCTGGCGGCGACTCGCTACCAACCCGTGTAGTGAGGATTGGAAGGAATTTGATCAGCAGTGGGACGAGCTCTCCAAACCAATCCAGAGCGCCCAGTGCGTCTGGAGCAACTGGACGCTCACCGGTAGCAATGGGTGATGTGGGTAACTTGGGAAAAGGCGGAAAGGGTACAGGACAGAATGGTGGGGTTAAAGGGGGTGAGGACGATATTCCCGAAGAAGTCATGGCGGGTAGGACGATCAGGTTCCATGATCAACAGGCCGCGGCGAATGCTGGAAAAGCCGATGACGAATAGCGGGGGGTGAGAGATTAGGAAAGTTTTAATTTTTTTGGATGCATGGGAGGAATCATGTGTTTTCGCATCTACTTTGGATTTATCTGCATGTTTGCAAGAAATCATGTATGCGGCGTTAACAGCGGTGGGAATCTGTCAACAATACTTTACGACCTTGCACAAGAAAGTATATATACACACATATACATAGACGATACACGCATCGACCAAAATAAAATAAACATCCATTACTTTCCACGTCTCTCTCTCTCTCTCTAATTTGCACATCCTTCAGACCGCCCCAACACTCCCCTTCTCACCCCCCTCCCTCCTCGCCAACCCCTCCACATCCAGCACCCGCCCCTCCCTCGCACACTCTTCCAACTCCTTCCTCCCCACCCTGCACCGTGCACTATACGTCGCGCGATCACGCTTACACCCCTTTTCCCACCACACATTCTCGCCCCAACACCCCACGCCCACGAGCTCCACTGCCAGCACACTAACCACCAATCCCGTCGTCGTAGCAACGAGCTGCAGACTATTCAGATGGGCGAGCGGTAGCGTGACGATAATGACTGCGACGGCGGCGCGGTACAGCAGGCGGAGGGGCTTGGAAAGGCGCTGGTGTGGGATCGCGCGGTGCGAGTGCGCGGCTGCAAGGATGGTGAGACACAAAAGGGAAATACTGAGGCCGCCACAGTAGTACCACTGCAGGCCAAGGGAGATGTGATCTTCAGAGCGGGTGACGCTGGTTTCGTGGAGAGAGGAGAGGGGTGCGGCGGGGAGGTCGTGGGCGCGGACTAGGATGCCTAGTGCGGAGGCGCTGAGAACAAAGGACGCGGTGAAGGGGAGGTGGGTTGAGAAGTATGTCATAGCTGTTTGGGAAATTGAGGATTTGTTAGTTGGTGGTCGTTTTTGGGCGTCAGAGAGGGATGGAGATTAAGAGTTTTCGGGAAGAGAAGGGAAGGGGAGGGGGAGGAAGAGGGTACGTACCCGAGAAGACATGGCGTCTAATGGCGTGGGTATGTAGGTTGAAGCTGTCAATTTCAAAGTAGATCCAATTAAACACAAATGCCTGCACGAGTCCTAGCACGGCTTTCCCGAAAAACGCATTAATGCCCATGGCGACGTTACTCTGGTACAGTAAGCCCAACACACAGGATCCAAATACCAGCGTCACGAACGCGTTCGTGCGCTCAATCCGATGTTCGATATTCGTGCCGGGGAAGAATTCCAAACTCTTTTTAACCCGCTCTGGCAAAACCTTCTCGACCAACTTACCCGGACGCTGCAGCGCAAGCATGATGAATTGCCCGAAGAGATCGAACGCCAGCGCGACCCAAATCAGGCCCTGGCGCGCGGGCTCTTCGACGTGGATACTGGCCACCCACAGCGCAACGGGAATCAGCGACACCAGCGCGTTCCCCAGCATACTCCCGCGCACCATGGGAATCCGCCACGCATACCAGAACAAACTCGCCGTAGCGAAGAGCCTCGCTGCGAGGTAAAACGCCACAAGTGGGGTCCACGTCTCTTCCCACGCGCCCGCCATATTCGTCGTAAACCCCAGTAGACAAGCCAAGATAAACAGGACTGATAGCCTGCGTAACACATCGTCCGAGTCCACCCAGGAGATTAGTAGGCCGATGTCTGACCAGAACTTCCAGCCCATGGTGAACGTGATGGCGAAGCGTAAGAGCGACTCCCCCGTTGCGTGCTCGGCGGCGGTATCGCCTGTGAGTGCGATGATGCCGACGTAGAAGAGGTCGATGAAGAGTTCGTAGGATGCGACTTCTTGGGCTTCGGCTGCGCGCCAGAGGAGACCCTTGTGGAAGTATTGTCGGATTAGCGGACGTTGGTAGAAGCGCATTGGTTTGCCTGGGGGGCGGTGGTCTGAGAGCTGTGTTTCTTTGTCGAGGGACGTGGTGCTTGAGGAGGAGAAGGAAGATGAGGAGTACGGCGTCTGTGACGTATCCTGTGTCCCGTTGTTTGGTGTTGAGCCACCATCTTCTTTCGTACGTAGATGTGCTGAGTACCCGTATTTTGAAAAGTTGGCGGAGAGCTGCACTGCGTGCTGGCTTATGTTGTGCAGTTCTGTGGATAGGGCGTCGAGGTCGCGGATTACGCGCTCGAATTCTTGGGCCAGCGCGCCGTGTTGGGCGTGCAGTTGCTGGTGACGTGAGGAGTGGTGGGCGTGCGTGTCGCGGAGGGCTTCGATCTGGATTTCAACTTTGTAAACTTCTCCCTACTCTTATTGCCTGTCATTTTGGTGACATTTTGGGAGACGTACATGTTCGGGAGACCCATGAATCAACAGATCAAAATCGTCCTTCTTATTCGCTGTGCTCAGCTTTCGTCTTATGCTGTTCGCTTCATTGGGCGAACTCGCAATGTGCACTTTTCTTCCATCGGGTTTGAGAAACTGCTTCAACCTCCTCCCCGTATGATTGCCCAGATGCGCATGGTGATGGTGCTGGTAAGGTTCTTGCGCTGTTGCTGCAGTCGCGCTCGCTGGTGCATCACCCCCAGCAACCAATGGTTTCGGAATGTCTGCCATTGTTTTACCCCCAACGACAATAGAGGGGATACAGTGTACTTTTAATATCCAAAGGAGACTGTGCGCTCGCCATCGATTATATGATCAGCCAGCATGGCTCAATTAAACCCCGTGCTGCTGAGAAGGGAGCACAGTGGCTTGCCTGCATCAGTGCTAGCGCTTACTTGATTGGTCGGATAGAAAGTTACGAGCGTGAGTAAGCAGGTCCAGCGCATGGGTAAGCTGCGGGGCGTAAATTGAGTTTCAGATCTGTTACCGATAAGGACGGGAAGTACCAGAATTGACCTATTCATTGTCGGTGTAAAAGCATGAAAGATTATCAACAGCGGAGAAGGCAGGAACATACGTAGAGGTCTCGGAGAACGTTGAATGCGACACGGTAGTAAAGTGAACTTCCCGTACCTTGGTGCAAATTGATTGCGGGAACCTACAGCGGCGGCTTGGCCCAGGCATCCTTCATTGGAAGAGGACTTTGCTAAGACTTGCCAAGGTGAAAAGTGCAAACGCCTTCACGCAGCAGTCGGCGATATGCCGAGACAGTCATCGCGGATAAGCATGAATGTTCTTTCTTACAGGGAATGTTGTTTGTTGAGAATATGGTGTAGCCCAGCTGTTCCCCTGAAGCGAGCATGGCACCGATAACCAAAGTTGTATGCGCCTAGTACTGATACACATCTATCGTTTCTTCACCTGTCCAGCAGGGCTCTGTGTGCCCGTACTCGCGCCGCCTGTATCCGTCTTGCCAGCCATCCACGAGGCAAGGTCGAAGTTTTGGATCTGCTGCGCGGTATTAGTGGTGCCGGAGCCCATGACGCCGTTCTTTTGCATTTCTTCGAATTCTTCCTTCATCTCCGGGTCCACTATGCACGTGTTAGTAACCTCTTCTATCGTCTCCTCACTCCCAGTGTGACTTACTGTTCTCCATCAACTTGGGCATACCAAAGATGAGACCCATAGAGACGACAGCCATGAGAATCATAGGGTTCTTCAGGAAGGACAATGGCGAAACTACTACATGTTAGCCCTATTCAATTCCAAATTTCTTCCACACCATCGGCGAGACTTACAGCCCTGTCTCTCTTGATAAAAGTATTTGGGTGCAATCGGTCGCGCCTCAATTACAAGCCCGTTCCCGCCCTCTCCGCGGCTCTCGCCCTTGTTATCCCACTCATTCCCCAGGAAAGTCTGCCAAGCCTTGATGACCTCCTTCTTCTCTCCGCTGCCCTCCACAGCCTCTTCTAAAGTCACATCAATCCTCAATGGCTCGAAGGCGTAGTCGCGGCAGTGCACAGTAGCAAGATAACTTCCTGCGCTCACATTGTTGAAGTTGAATGTGTTGGAGCGGGTGAGGTAGGCATCGAGGGGTGGGCCCGAGGATTGCAGCGTTGCGTGCGTTGTGGAGGCTAGAGTCGAGGGGTTTAACAGGGCCGTGGTGGGTACCTGAAGCAGTAGACGGGCGGCGCTTGTAAGTGTCGCGAAGGAGGCGAGGACGGAAATGGAGGTTTTCATGGTGATGGGGGGTTGCGGGGGCTATCAGGGCGATGATGTAGCTCTGGTGGTGTGGACACGAGCATATCCATGGACATCGCGGCTTAAAGCACGGACCCACTTGTCTTCGGAGCGAATAGCTCACTGCCACCATCTTACCCTCCACGAACCTCAGCGAAACAGTGACACCAAACAATTTCATATGCAATAGGACTACATGCTTTATAGCCTTATCCAACTACAAAATAAACATTCAATTTGAATCCCTGCTCACAGCCCTAACCAATATCCTCCCCCTACCCTACCCAACCCTCTAACCCAACCTCACCATGTCCCCCCTCCCAAACAACACGCACCCAAAATGGTGGAAAGACCCTGGAATCCGCACTTTGAACCTGCTCCTGCTATCGAGCTACCTGGGCGCCACAGCAAACGGCTATATAAGCACCCTGATAACAAACCTCCTCGCAAACCCACACTACCTCTCCAACATCAGCGGGCTCAGCGACACCAGACTGCTGGGCTTCGTAACCGCCTCACAGTCTCTCGGCGCAATTCTCGCCTTCTTCCCCGCGTCCTGGATCGCCGAGACGTACGGGCGGCGCGCGGGCATCGTGACGGGGAACGTGGGCATGATTGCAGGATTCACGGGGCAGGTTTTTAGTCGGACGTTTGCGCAGTTCATGGGTCTGAGGATGCTGGTTGGTTTTTCGAGTATCTTCAACACTGTATCTTCGGCGGCGCTGCTGGTGGAGCTGGCGCATCCGAGGCAAAGGGCTGTGGCTGGTGCCCTGTTTAATACGTGTTTTTTTGTTGGTTCGATAGCCGCGGCGTGGGTTTCGTATGCGTCGCTAGCTATACCCGGGGCATGGTCGTGGAAAGTGCCCGTTGCGGTGCAGCTGTTCTGGTCGCTGGCGCAGGTTGCGCTTGTGAGTATGTGTCCCGAATCACCGAGGTGGCTTCTCAGGCACGGGAAGGGGGAACAAGCTAAGAGCATTATGGTCAGGTATCATGCTAATGGGTATCAAGAGGATGAACTGGTGGGCGCTGAATTTGCGGTTATGCTGGCAGAGGTGGAGGTGCAGGAGAGGGCTACAGGCTCGAGTTCGTGGCGCGCGTTGGTGGCGACAAAGGGGAATCGAAGACGCCTCTTTCTCTCCGTTATTATTGCAGTGGCTACACAGTGGGTGGGGAATGGTGTGGTTAGCTTCTACCTTGCACCTGTTCTGAGGACTGTGGGCATCACGAATGCTTTCCAGCAGCAGGGGATCAACGGCGGGCTGCAGATTTATAACTGGTTTTTGGCTTGTGCTGCTGCTTTGCTGTGCGAAAGAGCCGGACGACGGAGGCTGTTTTTGATGTCAGCTGGTACCATGCTGGTTTTCATGATCCTCATTACTGTTTGCTCGGCATTGTATTCGAGGACTGGATCAGCGGCTGCAGGTTACGCAGTTATCGTCTTCCTCTTTCTTTTCCTGGGCGGCTATGTTATTGGTCTCACCCCTATACCCATTCTCTACGTCAACGAGATCTGGCCCAGTCATCTTCGAACAAAGGGCACGAGCGTATTCTGGGTCTCGCAAGCTGTTGCTATATGCTTCAACCAGTTTGTGAACCCCGTGGCGCTGGATAGGATTGCTTGGAGGTACTATCTTATTTACGTGGGTGTGTTGGTTGCTGTTGTTAATTTCATGTTCTTTTGCGTGCCGGAGACTAAAGGCCTTTCTTTAGAGCAGGTTGGGGATATATTTGATGGTGGTAGGCGGGGGTCTATTGAGCTGGAGGATGTGAGAGTGGAGAGTTAGAGTGGTTGGATGTATTTTGTTGTTAGACTTCAGCAGACGTTTTCAACGCTATTACATCAAATCTTTTGCAAAGTGCCTCCGCATCCATTAACATGTTATTCAAGCAAAACTACACAAATAATCGTACAACTCTCCCTCCCACCTTATACATAAGTTCTCCTACCTCTCTTTGTGATGTAAGCCTTCTTCCCCGCTTTCATCTCCCCCTCTGGCACAATACCGGTACCAGCAGCATCGTTCCCCTGATTCTGTTTCTTCTGACTCAATCGTTCCATTAGGGCCTTGCCCTCATCTATCGTCACTTGATCGGCAGTCTTTCCTTTATTTCTTGTGTGCACCCTCTCATACCACAGCATCATGGCATCAAATTCCCCGCCCATCTTGAGCGGATTCAACGTCAGCGGACTGCGCCCCTTGGTTGTCTTCCCATTGAACAGCCTCGCAATCCTATCGTTGATGTGAAACACAGGTTTGCGAGCACCTGGACCGGTGACGCTGGCGACGTAGTGTCCAGATTTCAATGTGGGGCCAGAATGATAGGTGACAGAGTGAAGCTTATACAGTACGGGTGCTGCGTCATCATCTTGACTGTTGGCCATGTGACTGCTGAGATCGAGAGTCTCTTCTATACGTATTCGAGTTGTAATCTTTCGCTTAACGCCATCTTCTCCGTATTGTGCGAGGGCAATGTGGACGCGGAGGTACTCTGGCGTACTGTCGAATCGCAAAGTCTTTTCGGCTATAAGGTTTTCGTCGCACGCCTCGCATTTGGTTGGGTGATAGTCGCGGATCTCGTCGAGAGGTCTAGCGATACCGGCTATTATTGTGTCTTCACCGGTCTGAGGTGGAACGACGCGGATGCCGATGTTGTCTTCGAATCCTCCGTCCTCCTCATGTTGGCATGAAATGCACACGCGCCGGATACTTGTGTAGACTCTAAAGAGAGAGTCGAATTGCTCTTGAAGGACTGCGCCTTCTGGGGTGCTGTGCGTGCGTCAGGTTGGATTCTTGGACTGGAGACGTTTCACTGCAATGACTGCTTACCTGTTATCGAAACTTTCCTCTATACCGTTGAAAAGGCGAAGAATCAGCTCATCAGCATCTTGCTGTTCCGTCATGTAATGTCTTCTTGCTGCGCGAGTGCGCCTGGCGATTTCTGCGTCTGTGATAAGAGGATCAAGTTCACGCCAACCTTCTACTTCGACTGAAAACCCATCTTTGTCCTCGCAGAAGTAGCGCTGGAAAAGTTGATGAATCATATACACTGATGGGTAATTGTATGGGAAAGATGTCGGATGGTGCGGGGCGTTTTCCTCAACCATTTCCTTACTCCAATAGTCTATGATCAGCGCTTTCAGCAAGCACGTAAGACATCCGCTGTAGTTCTCCACCCTATGCCCTTTCAAGTCTATAGGCCGGATTATCCCCCCTTGTGGTCTCTTTACGTATTCTCTTCTCTCTGTGGGTGTCATGTTTTTGTATGTTTCATCTCTGAGGACTTCCCGGCTCAATTCAGGATCCCTCGCGCTCAGTCCCGCCAAGCTATGATCTGGGTTGCCATCTCTACAAGGCCAACTTCCGTTCCCTGTGTTGTGTCTAAGAATCCAGTTGACGAAACGCGGGAAGTTCACCAGAGGCTGAATGGATCCATTGCGATAGCAGTCGTTTGCAGAATTTGGTAAGCCCCTGGGGCGCTGACTCTTGCGTGCAATTTTCCATTTCTTGGTGATGCCAGTCGCCCTTTTTCGACGTCTGGCCTGGAGTTCGGTCTCTCGTACCATCTCTTCTGGTCTCACTAATGCTTTGGTATGTTTTGGCGAGCGGTGGCTTTCGCGGTTGCTGAACGAGAAGATTATGGAAGTGATGACAAGTTTGTGATACAAGCTGGAAGAACAGAGGATGGCCTTTTAGAGACGAGTACGCTATGAGATCGGAACATAATAGTCGTCTTTGTCGCATTGTATCTTTCTCATTGTAGAGAATCATTGTATGTCTGATCAAACAAAAGGAGTGAAAGGGAAACCTTGACATTGTTCGCCTCGCGTAATTGAGCGACTCACCAAACAAAACGATGTTGACTAAAGGAACCACAGAGAATACCATTCGCAAACACTCCTATGTAGCTGTTTCCTTCTTGGCGTCTTGGCGATGAGAGAAGGAGAAGGTGCAGTCAGACCTCCTCCAGAAACTCACCACTGTGACGTCATTCCCACCACTCATCATCTCCCCGAGACCTCCATACAAAATTTTGCGTCCAAGTCTTCTTGTCCAGGCTCATCATCGAGAGTGGTACCAAAGACTGAGATGACCATGGAATCCACGTAAACAGTCGTTCATTCGTCAAACCAAGCAATCTATCTTTCTCAGAGCACCAACTCACCAAGACCCACCGCTCACGCCTTGCGAATAACCATCATGACCAGTTCGCTGCGGCAGCGTCGAGCTCCGCACCCTACCACTACCAGAATACATCTGGCTTTGACACTGCGCAAACATGTTCTGCGGCGTAGGTGGAGGCGGAGGCGGAAGTTGACCAGGTGCCTGCTGTGCATACTGTGCACCCTGAGCCGGACTAGTCATCTGACCCTGCAGCCCACCTCCCTGCGACCCACCCTGTCCAAGCCCCATATTCTGCATCGGCATCTGCATCTGCTGCTGCTGCTGCTGACCATTCTGAGCCGCAAATCCACCCGCCGTCTGCTGCGTCCCCACGCCAAACCCATACGAGCGGTTTGGTTCAGACATATGCTGTACCTTACCCACATCCGCACTTGCATTCCCACCCCCAGCACTCTTACCGGCATCCGTAGCCCCAGCCCCATTCAGCGCAACACCCCACGTCCCCTCCTTGAGCTTAATCCTCACAAACTCAACCTTCTTCGCCACATCCGCCGGCATCTTCCCCTCACACCCCTCAATCGCCCAACTACACGCCCCAACCAGCGCATTCCACATCCCCCTTTCCGCATCACTGGGGACCGGATTGCCTTTCTCCTGCCTTACGCGCTCCAGAACAGCCATCATAAGCCCCTGTACACGGTTCGTGACTTTCTCGAGATCCTGAGCAGGCTGCGGGATGAGGATGTGAAAGACAGCGGGACAACAGGGGCGAATCTTTCCCTTCGCCCACGCGATGCTAACAGGCGCCGCGGTGTAGTATTCCCTTGCAGAAGCCGACGCGGGACCGACAGCCAGCCTCGCAAAAGCCGGGACACCGGCGCCATGCTCGAGTAAAGCAAACGGGCTATCAGCGAGCTGCACAGCATGATGTATAGTCTCATCCTTGCCCGCAGCCCTACAATTCCCCTTCTCATAGCTATCTTTGTCCACGCAGCTCCTTGCCCAGTGACGCGCTTCCCTCGCGTCCAAATGTTTCTGCACCATCCTCACCGCATCACTGCCATAGCGACCGTCACTCGCGGCGCGGAGCCGAAACGCAAACGTAACGAGTTCGTCCTGTGCCTTATGGAGGTGCGGTCGGGACAGCGTTTCAGGCAGGAAAGTGTTGATGTAGTATGCGTAAAAGTACATGTACGTGCCCAAGTACTCGAAACCAATCAACTGCGACACCGAGTCGAGGAAGACAACCGGGATGCAGAGTTTACCCGCGTACTGCTCCAGGCGCTGCAGATCAGGCAGCTTGTTCGCGCGGCCAGCGACCGACGGCGCGATTCCAGTCGCCAGATTGAGGGCGTTGGTGATTGTGACTGCAGAGAGCGCGGAGCGCAAGTCGGATGTCGTGGCGTTTATCCAGTGCAACAAAAAGTGCAGTACCGCGCCGTGATGCCACACAATCTTCCTCTTCTTCGATCCGTCCATCGCCAACACGCGCTCGAGCGCTGTGTTGACACGCTTGACAGTCTTGCTCAGCGCCTCTTTCTGCCCACTCACCACGCTGTTGTCCCACCCCCTCACTACCACCACCTTCCCAAACACCGCAACAGTGCCGTCGAGATGCTTCTTGCCATCCTCTACACAGGTCAGGTACGAAACCAACGCACAGATCCGAGAAAAGTTCTTCCGGCCCCGGGTTTCCTGGGCGAGGATGAGCATACTGCCGTCCGTCGCGTTTGCGCCTTTGTGCGAGCGCACGCCGAGGTCGCAGAGTGTGGCTATGACGGAAGTTAGTTGCAGGAGGCTGTCGATGTCGGAATCGGATTCCCAGACGTGGAGGACGGATGGGTCGCAGAGCTTGTCGAGCGTCGTCTTGGACGCACTGGAAAAGGCGGATTTGTATTCTGAGGGCATCGATTGCAGGGACTTTTTGAGTGCTGATAGGTTGTTCGCCCATGGGCCGTTGAATAGAGGCATCTTGTTGCGATGACGGTGCGCGCTTTTGGGGCGACGAGGAGAGTGTGGAGGGTTGGGAGGGGGCTGTGGTGGTTGCAGATGGGCCAGCAACCGAGTTGGGGCGTTGCGGTTGATGAAGCGATTGAATAAGTCCATTGAAGGTGTATTTGCCCCCTCATACCCGTCTTCATATAGTGGGAAGCGGGCGGCGAAGTAACGGTTTGCTCATGACGCAAGGGCGTAAGCGTTGGCTGTAGCGGATGTGAATGACCTCTTTTCTCTGTGCTGTGTGGAACAGAGAGTTTGAAGATAGGGACACGTGAGTGAAAGATGCGCACCTAGGTTTGATCGCGAAAACAACAACGCCAAGGACACATTCACTATGAAGAGTAGAAACGGAAGAAAACACGTGGCGTTGAAAAGTGAAGTGAATAATAGGGAAAGTAGTGATGTGCAAAGGTGAATGTGAAAGTGCGATATCATCAGTCAACGTCATGTCTAACCCAACCGAAACTTGCAAATTTCCGGTGAATACTCCCAATGTGTCCTGGAGTAACTTATTTCCAACGCCAACACATCATAGGAAAAGAGATAAAAAAAGCTCAATCACAAAAAACCTACGTACCAACGCCGCCGCCATGCTCCAAGATAGTCTCCTTGTCCAGTTTCTCCACCTTGCGGCTCAGCAGTGCCCGAAGCTCTGGGCTGATCACTCTAGCTTCTTCTTGGTCGTCATCGCCAACTTGTTTGCCCTCGTCGGTACCTGAAGTGGTCGCTTGGTCTTGCGGCTTTGACGAGCTTCCCGGTGAACTGCGGCCCGGACCAGCTACCAACGCAGCAGCGAGCTTGCGTTGTCTGGCTTGCGGTGCCGAGGGGAAATTGCCCTTCTTGTCGATGGTTTCGACCGTTCGCTGGAATCTCTTGAACAGCGATTCCGCACGGACGAGCGTTGACTCTAGATCCATGGTGCCGGAAAGTTCGTTGACTGCGATTATGTCAGTATTTACTGAAGGCGATCGGGCATAGTTGCTGCTCGTCACTTACCGTACTTGAGCACCTCGTCGAAATGCTTCAGATGAGCCATGATGATTTCCTTGTGCTTCTCCAGTATAGCCAGCGCAATGAATATGTGGAAGTTGCTGCTTTGATAATCTGTCCACAGCGACTCCCACAGGCGCAGTACATCAGCCCACTCGAACTCTCGCTTGTACCAGACAAGCAACATGCGGAAGAAAAAGAAGAAGTTGGTCGAGTCGGCAGACTGAAGATGGAGGTAAAGCTTGGGGTCCATCAGTTGTACAAGGTGGTCAAGCGTAAGAAGCTGCTTGCGCATGCCAGACTGATCTCGCAGGAAATTACGCTCCTAAGAAATAATCAGCCGCTGTATTCCTAATTTTATGTTAGAAAAGCTCACCATTCGACCCATGAATCCAACAAAGCCCCAGAATGCAACTGCATCGTCCTGCATGACTGCGTAGATGGGCGCAAGCAGATCGCTCATACCCTGTACATAGCCAAGGTCTTTGTTGTACTCGTTGTAAGTGAGTAGCATGTCTTTCATCTGTTCCAAATGCACATTGGTGCCGACATCTGCGAACGGGGAGTCGGGATCAGGATGAGGGATATCTTCGCCGGCGAAAATCGGAATGTTGCGATCTGTGCGATGTACATCCTTTTCTACACAACGGACCCCATAGAATGGGACAAGTCAGTCAACCTTTCAGAGAGTAAGACTTAGCACGGGTACATACCGATCCGATTCTTCTGCTCCCTCCACCACTCTTCTTGCTCTTCAGTCTGCTGACCTTCGGCCATTCGCTCCCACCATGCACCTTTGAGTCGGATGTACTCGTCGCGGAGGCTGTTGAGATGGGCGCGGCGCTCTTCGTCCGAGCTGTCCCAATCATAGACCCCTAGCAGGAAGAGCCAAGCCTCTTTGCGCACGCCATCATCGGGATCTAGACCACCATGAAAGATGCGGTCCTTGACTTCATCCGGTGTCAGTTGTAGTCGCCCCTTAGGATCAAAGAAGCCCTTCCATTCCGTCAAGGTGACTGGTTTCCTTCGATCAGCCATGGTCATCTTATCCATGTCCAAGATCTCGAAGTCGCCGACATCGCTCTCCTCCATGGCCAAGACGTCTTTCGCTGTCCATATCCGCTGGTTGCGCTCCCGCTCACTTTGTTCGGCGATTCCCATAGCCCACCTTGCAAGATATAATCGCGCACTGTCGAATTCATCCTGCAGGGTCTGTACCTCTGGGTTCTGGATCAAGCGCTTAACTTGAGGCGGGAGCTTGGGGTTGTCTGCAACGGCCTGCGCCGTCCTCCTTGTGAACGTGGTGACCTGGCTGAGTTTCTCGAGGAAATTCCATCTAGCCTCCTTGAGCGCCTTGGTAACTGGGTCCATGCCTCCATCTCTCTTAGCACCCTGTTGCGAAGAAGAAGATTGTCCCTCGGTGCTCTTTCGCGGCGCAATGTCTTTGCCGAAAGATTTCTTGTCGTCCTCAGAGGGGTCAATGAGGTATATGCTGGGGTCGGCGCCAGATCGCTCAACTGTGACATATCTTTTCAGCCATCTCAGGACTTCGTCGCCACCCCAGAACATGCCGCCTCCGTCACCGAACGGATCGAAGCTCTCCTTTGCCAACTTCTTCCTTTGCATAATGGTAGACTGACACTCGCTGTCATGGAAGAATAGCGCAGGAAAACTGTCGCCAGCCCGTGTGTTGATGACCACACTCCCAAACCACCACCCGATGCTCGGTGGCCGTATGAGGACTGAGTATATCTCGCTCACGGGTAATGCGAAGGCGTATCCGGGAGTTCCGGCATGTGTAGAGGGTGTTGGAGGTGGCGGCACGAGATACGACTGTTTGGGCGGCGAGGAGGAATCGGACAGGTCGACCTTTACATATGTATCATAGGCATCGCCGAGGTTTGACTCTGGAAGCCAGCAAAGAAGTAAGGATGAAGCGTTGACGCTTCGAGCGGAGGAGGACGAGGTGGGTCGCGCATCGCTGGCGGATCGATTAGGCTTTTGCTGTATGAGAGCGACGAAACCGGGGATATTGTCTTTGGACGAGGGCGAGGGATGAACGTAGACCTGCGCGCGTTAGATGGCCGACAGTTGGTTAATGGTGCTTGTGGTGTACGAACTTTGCTCTTGGTATACAATAGTTTCACACCTTTGCCACTGCTAGTATGCCGGATGGTGTTGTACTCGCCCTCTTCATCGTCGCTCAAGTCGTAGAAACTCGCGGTTGGAGAGGGTGGCGCCTCTGCGGAGGAAGCCATATGGGGCTAGCGATCTCTAAGTTATGTGAAGCCCTCAAAGTAAGAGAAGTGTGAGCGCAAGTCGAAGTTTTAGTGAGAAGGTCAAGAATAATCTAGGTATCAGGCAAAGCAGGTGCGCATACTTGGACGGCGCTTTGTAGTTGCAGGTGATGGTATCGGGCTGTGACCTAAAGCTCGCCGGATGACGAGTGTGGCGGTGCGCGGGGGAACGCGTCGGCGTCGCCCCTCACCCTCACCGAATCAAGCAACACGTGATAAATCACCCTCAATTCTTTGGCACGACCCTGGGTTGAATGTATCGATATTAAGGACCTGCCTGTACTGTAAACCTGAACTATGCTGCCAAAAGTCTACCAGAACCATGCTTGCCTACCCAGTGAAACCCAAAAAAGACTCCGTTGCGCCATGCTCCGTATATGAACAAGTCCCTCAGCGCATGCGCGGTCCGCTTGGTAGACCCATACGTCCGCCCTGGGGCGCGCGCTGTGGTGCGCTTCCCCCGTATCCTCCAGCTTGAGGCGCATACGGATCGGCCTGCTGTCTGCCACCAGCACTGCCAGCGCTGCCGTAGCTGTTGCTTCGTTCGTCCGGGTATGGTGCACGGCCGCCTGCTGGGCTCGAGGGCACAGAGTCCGAAGACATTCCGCGCGGTGCTGGGCTCTGTGACCGCCCCCATAATCTGGCCTTGAGTCTCTCCTGAGCCGATGTGCCTCCTCCAGCGCTTGGGGGTGGTGAAGCTTCGGCGGCCGGGCGCCCTCCCAGCGAGCTCTGATAACTGCCTGCTCTCTGGCTGGGCAGTGGTCGACCCTGTATTTGAGGTTCAGGTGTGAGGGAGTTGCCCATAGGTCGGCCTTGCAAGGGTCGCGCTCCTCCACCACGACCGCCTGCTCCTCGGCGCAGCGATAGCGGCTCCTGTGCGTGTTGCTGTGGCGCAGGACTGTCCCATAGGTCGCTTAATCCTCCTCCACCTCTGCCCATCTGAGGTGCCTGTCCCTGCTGTTGTCGCAGGGAAGAAGCTGCGAACTGGGCAGGAGGTGCAGCTTGGGGAGCCTTTGGGTCTGGTGGAAGCCACTGTGGAAATGGCCGGCCTTTTTCTGTGTAGTACGCGCGAAGCACTCTGGAGAGGTGCGAGTCGTCTTCGGTGTCGCCATCTGCTTCGTCGGAGAGGATCTGTCGCCGGAGGTTGTTGTAGCGCGATGTCGTGTTGGTGAGGAGGTTATTGAGGTACGACGACATGATAGCGGGAGAATTGCGTGGTTGGAGGGTTTGCGCGCTCGGTGCGACTGTTCTACACCTTTATGTGGACCGGTCGGTGTGGGTGATTAGGTCGTGGTCGAGGGTTCGCGGTTGCGTCGCCGTTTCTGACCATGGAACTGACTCGGCGGTACAGTCCGTGCGCGCGTAATGCCCATGTTCGCGTGCCGCCCGCCCCATCAGTATTTTGGACGATAGAAAAATGAGGCTGTAGAGCCACGTACATAAGCGATTATCGCGAGAAAACTTGGTGTATTGATTTGTAGACTATGGCGCTCTATTTGAACTATTTGTATCTCGCTGGTGTCTTGATTTTGCGGCCGCGCGCGCTGATTTTGGGTGGGGGAGACGCAACTGCTGGACCAGCGTCAGGCTGGCTTGTAGCAGCAACAGCACGACGACGCTTAGCTATATTTTGATCGGATTTG